>VXAU01003691.1:832550-883277 GCA_013399695.1 Formicarius rufipectus | reverse complement strand
CCCGAGCGGGGCTCGGCGCCCGCGGACAGCGCCGGGACTGCGAGTCCGGGACATCCGCGCCGGGCGCTCCCCGCTGCCGCCCCGATGCTCACCGCAGCCCGTGTCCGCCGGCCGGGCAGTTCTCCCCCTGACCTGAGGGCTTCTTCCTCTTCGCGATCATAAAAAGGGGATGGGGCAGGAAACAACCAAACAAGCCCCCCCGCCCCGGCGGAGCTCCTCGCCTCGCCTCCCCCGGAGCGCGGTGCCCGAGCCACCAGCGCTGCCTGCACCTGCACGCTGCTCATCGCTCCCCGGCCGGCTCGGCAGGACGAGCGGCGGCGTGCACAGGGCAGGTTAGCGGCTGCATGTCTGCGCCGCCTGCCTCCCTGCACACGCAGCACCTTTGTCAAATTAATGCAGGCACATTCTGCTCTGCACGATCGTATGTCCCCATTCACCGAGTTATTTCTCCTCGGGAGGGAGTCAGCTGTGACTTCTTGCACGGAGCAGCTCTGAGCTCTGGCATAAGATTCCTCAACCAGCTGGGGTCCAAAAGATACCTGTTTCATTCCTACAAAGTTTCATTTTAATTAATTTTCATTTTTACTAATAGTATAACAAACATCAGAAGCAGCAGTATGAGTCGCCGTCGTTCCTCTCACTCACGCCAGACACTGTGTTCGCTCCTTCCGCCTTCCTAAAAGCACCTTTATTACCTCTGAGACAGACACAGCTCCTGGAATTTCTGAAACCTTTTGTTCCCAGCTACACACCCTAAAATGTCTGTGGCTTGAGAGGGGCAATTTCCTCCCCTCCAAGAAAGGTGGAAACCCAGCTTCTGTATGGAACTGCCCAGTGAGTGATCCTCAGGGCAGGTGGAATAGAGAGGGGATGCTGATAACCGAGCGCTAGCTGTAAAAATGAAGCACTTTTGAACCTCTGAAGAAGGGAGTTTTACTCACCAGAATGACAATAGAAGTAACAGAAATGGGAAAGAATAACATTTCAGACAGTCTAAAGAACAAAATTCCTGCATTTTCTTACAAAGAGGAGTGGGGGAAATGCAGATTATATCTTTTTCAGGGTCAGTGTTCAAATTAATACAAATACCTCACTTTCAACCTTTTCTGCATTAGTTTTTGCAGAGTTCCAGTCTGGGTCCTGGAACAAGCCATGGGCTCCTGCAAGTCGCTCCTGACATTACCTGATGCCTTAATCAATAGCAAATTCCACCAAGCAATGTAAGAATAGAGCAGTCATTAAAAATACATGTGATTTTGTAACCAGGTGCCTATTGCACAGCCTTAACTGCAACGCAGCTTGGAAGCAGAGGGTGATGTGTTAACAGACTGAACTAAAATGGCAAAAAAAGGAGTTATTTCAAAAATTTTAGGTGAGCCAAAAAAGTGGAACTGCCAAATTCACCATGAAGAGAGAAAAAAGGAAGAAGCTAATCTAGAAATCTGTAAACAACCTGAAGAGGACTGACATACCTGAGAGGCAGTGAGAGAGTTTCTTGTAGAACCTTGTGCTGGGAACGAGAGACCAGACATCAGTGTATACCCAGGCCACGAGAGGTGTGATCTGTGAGTGCTGAGATTCCTGTTGGGCCTCTCTTAGGGAAAACTCCCACCAAGTCAATAGGGTGATATCTTTCTTAAGAATAATGTTATCAATGGTCCCGTGGTCAATCAGAGCTGCAAGGATTGTAGTAGGAGACAATAGTGAGGTGGGGTCAGTCTCTTCTCCCAGATAACAAGTGATAGGACAAGAGGAAATGACTCAGGTTCTGTCAGAGGAGGTTTAGGTCAGATATTAGGGAAAAAATTGGCAGGGAAATGATCATGAAGTCGTGGCACAGGCTGCCCAAGGCAGAGGTGAATTTCCCATTCCTGGAGGGCTTTAAAAGTGTATGTGGTACTTGGGGACCTGGGTTAGTGGTGGCCTTGGCAGTGCAGGGAGAACAGTTGGACTCGGTGACCTCAGAGGGCTTTTTCAACTCTACAGTTTTAGGGATGTGAGACCAAGCTCTTCATTCTGTTAATGGAAGTGCCCTGCAGATTCCTGAGGATCACACACACCCAGTGCCATGATGAGCAAAGGAGCACATTAGGGTTTATACTGATTCCAGTTAAACACCACTGTATTTGCTTCCTTCTTAGTTTCCCTTGCCAGGACTGTGATTTCACCAGGGTAAGAAACAAAAAAACAAAGCAACAGCAGAAAGTTCACCCCAGAATTGAAAAAAATAATAAACCCCTCACATTTAGGGATAAGAATAAATACTTTGTCTTATAACCTTCCTTTGGTGTCCTGTGCTCAAGTAATCCTACTGCTTGCAGCAAGAAAGAGCAGGTAGAGGTGTCTCCAGGTTCATCCTTTAGGGACAAGCTTGGTGGGACCTGGCACTGCTGCTGACAAGGGACTTCCTGGGACTTCTGGTGGATGACCACCAGGATGAAACAAATACACGGTAAATTTACAGGACCAAATAACACTCAGCATACAACTTGGAGAATCAGCTAATGAAAAGATAATGTTAATGAAAGAGCATACTGTCATTAAAGCAGTGTCCCTGAAAAATAAAAGTGTCTGCTCAATGCTAATTTCAGAGGAGATAGCAGTACTGTCCCTTAGCAGTACTAGCCCTTAAAAACCTGTCTAGGGAAGGAAGTTTCTCCAAAAACCCAAAATGTCTACTACAAACCAAAAGTGAACTACCAGCAGGTAGTTCAGAACAACATTAAAACACAGATACACTGATCAGCCATCAGAAAAACAAACTGTGTCACAACAGCTCAACTGGAATTCCTCACTGAGTGAAGAAAAGCCAATGACCCATTCAATGTTGTCTTCACCAGCTGGTCCAAACTGACCACAGCAAGACATTGATCCTAGAATGACCTCAGAATGACATTTGGGTAATTAGGACTCATTTAACTACTGTGAAACAACATTGATGATACTTGCATTTCCTTTTGGAAAAGCCCACTTTTGAAAGCAACAAAGTCGAGGTTCAAGGAACAAACAACAGCCAAAGTGAATGCTGCCTGTGTGAGTTTGACCGCCCACCTCAGTCCTGCTGATCTCTTCCCCATTGCATCCTGTGTCATAGGCAGAAGAAAACAGAGAACCTCTTGGCTTCCCTCCTTGGCTCTGTGTGTGTTCACTGCAGTTGGACTGTGTGAGTTTAGGTGCTGAAGTCTTAGCACATGGAGTGTTTCCTCATTTGGTTGTGGTTTTGTTACCCTGTAAGTTTGTAATGAATCCAAGCCTGAGGAATTCCTCATTCAGTAAACAGTCTGGGTCTCAAAATATTTGTTTCATGCTTTAATTATTCAGGTCTAATTGTATTGTATTACAAAGCTTTGCCTTTGATAGGTGACAGGCTTCTCAGTGCAACTGATTTGCAGGTGTTTGCAAGCCTGATAAAACACTTGGCTGAAAAGCAGTTTTATTTTTTTTTTGGACTGTTTTTGAGCTTACCTAAGAGCCACACACAAGGCTGCAGTTAACACTGGCTAACAGGCTCCCTGGGGTCCTGAACTCCTCTGCACCCACACTGGAAATGGTTGTGTTACTGGGAGAATAGTGGGTGAGTTTTGTGGAAGAAACAGGTTAAAATTGAGGTGATGTGAAACTGCATGTGACACATGGCATGAAAGCTGATAATGATGTAAACACAGAAGCAAGAAATAGGAGAGAATTCAGAGGCATTAACCACAGGGTTTCCTGCGCAGTGCAAACACAAGTGTGAAAGCTCAGTCACACTCCTCTGGTTAACTTTAAAACCACAGTGAGCAGAAACACAGAGAGGCCTTTACTCCAGCAACAACTGGAGCAGAAACTACCAGGGACATGCAACATCCAAGGAGTCAACACCCCGCTGTGTTCCAAGCAGCTGTCTGCACTGGGGGCCTGCAGCTCCAAGGACCCACAGCACTGGGGATCCATAGCTCCAGGGATCCACAGCTCCAAGGACCCACAGCTCCAGGGATCCACAGCTCCAGGGATCCACAGTTCCATGGATCCACAGCTCCAGGGACCCACAGCACTGGGGATCCACAGCACTGGGAATCCACAGCTCCAGGGATCCAGAGCGCTGGGGATCCCCAGCACAGGGAGCAGGCTGGGCTCCCAGAGCCCACACAGTGACTGTTGTACCTGCAGGGAGTTGTGCCCCTTCCCAGCCCCCTCGTGCTGGTGTGCTCTGGCACCCCGTGGGGGTCTGGGCTCGGCTCCAGCCTGGCAGGGGCTCAGCCCAGGGCTGCCCCCTGTGTGAGCTCCCGAGGGCTGTGCTGGGAGGGCACTGTCGACCCATGGGCAGTGCCATTGTAGCATTGATGCCCCGGGGTGATCACCAGCTGTGTTGCTCCAGCTGTGCTTGTTCCTGGCAGCAATTCACAGTTAAATGTACCTATTTCTTTATTTTTCAGAGGACTTTGCTGCTGGGATCACCTCAAAAGCCTAAACCTTGTGCTTTGTTAGTGTCATCATCATCTTTATCACTCTTAGGCCTTGTGTGCAGTAATTTCCTGGGTGCCTTTATTGCAGAGGTTGGTGTTGCCCAAGAGCCTCGTGGCTGGGCTGTGGAGGCTGTGCCAGGGAGAGGCGGCTGTGGGGAGCAGTGGGGTGATCCTGTGGGATGTGTCTGGAGCTGCTTTGGGATAGGATATGCTAGAGAGTCAGTAGCAACACTGACCAAAGAGAGAACCAGGGGCAGGGAGGTACATGGGGACCCTGAATGTGGAGAGTGTGTTGAATCAGGAGCCTGTAAAGCATATGCTTGCTCTGTGTTTCTTCTGGCTCGATGACAGCAGCTGGATTCCTCTAAGGAACAAGATTAAGGCAGATAATGTGTTTGAAGCTGAATTGTATTGCCTGGTGTGTCTGTATGAGATAATCAAAGCCGACAAACAAAGGAGCACAGGTTTTTGGATCCATGGGAAGGTTTACAGATGGCTCGTTGTCCAGAAGTTATTTGAGCAGCTTTGCTCGGTTCTGCACAGCACTTCAGGCTGGCAGCCACAACTGTAGCTTGTTACAATCATGGCATGTTCTGAGAGCATCAGAGTAGCCCAGAGTTCTGCAGCAAATACTGGTGTGATGTACTGCTAATGCTGGTATTTAAAACAGCAGAGAATGTGGCAGAATCTGCTGGGAGAAAGGGGTTGGTTGTCACTGAAAGGATAGGGAGACCATTACAGAGTAAAAAATGTCCCAAAGCTACCCCTGCCAGTTCAGCCCTAAGGATAACAGGATTGCAGCCTTACCCCCTGCCTTGTCTTTTCTTCATAAGATAATGAGAGGAACATCACCCATTTTCTCAACAATAGAATAATTTTCCTTTTCATTGCCCAGTATCAGACTGTTGAGTCCCTTTGTTGTCTGCTGTAAAGGTGCATTGAATGATTGGAGATCAGTGGAGTGTCCTTTACCTCACCTGCACAAATTGAAGCATCCTGTCCACATTGTTCAGAATATCACATTATTTATAACTACATAAAACCACTGGGACAGCGTGTGTGAGAGCATGGTGCAAACACACATACCCAGCATGTCTGTGGTGTGTTGAGCACATCAGACTCATGGTGGATGAGGAGGTTGTTCCCAGGAGAGAGAAACTTTTTGAAGAACAGTCCTGAAGTGTGTGTTTTCTCAGGAGGCTGGAAGAATGTCCAGAGTGGTACAGCCAGTAACCAGGCTGTGCTGTGCTGAAGGGTGTGATGTTTTCAGTGTCATATTCTGTTAAAACAAGGAGCCTCTGATGGACTCCAAGCCTGATCCACATGCTCAGCACTACAGACCATGTTTGCTGGGAGTGCTGAATACAGTTACAGTCAGGAAGATTACAAAGGCTGGAAGGTGTTCAAAAGAGAGAAAAGAAACATCTCAATTTAGGATGACAAATTAAAAATAAGTAACGTCTAGACCACTGGAAAACAACCAGTCCCAATTTAACAAAGCAGGGGGTGGTACCACCTTGTCTGGCCAGTGGCGAATAAACCACGCTTTTTGGTTCTTTCTCACTGCTGGCACCCAAAGTGGGAGTTTCTTTTCACCAACCAAATGACATAAGCAAATAGTCAGCAAGGAAAATAAGTTGCGTCTCAATGTCACAGATTAGCTGGCTCCATGGCCCTGCACAATGAGATCATTTGAATCAAGTCCATGACTTAAATGTCTCTTTTTTGTATTTTTTTAATCTTGAATATCAAAGTACAAGGCTTTTATAACATGAGTGCTGTATGGAAAATGAGGAGGAAAAGATGCTGCCTCTGGACTGACAGAACACAGGGAGAGCTGTCCTATTCCATCCCTTCCCTCTTGGGTCACACTGAGTAATAGATCTGAGACAGAAAACTAGCAGGTTTTCCTAACTTTTTATATTCACTTTTCTGTGTTGAAATATGAAGGGGCAAAGCTGTTTATATGTGAATGTGAAGGTGGAAAAGCAAATCTCTGTTATTGTCTCAGTGAGGAATTGTCCTGCCTTCACGTGGGCCTGTGGCAAAGCTTCTGGTACCTTGGTCAGTGAGGAAAGAGCCAGGACATGCCCTGGGAAACGGGGCCCTTGGGTGGGTGCTTGTGGTTCGTGTGCTTGGCTGCAGATGTCTGAGCACACTTACAATTAAGCCCGTGTCGTAGAGCAAACACTCTGCACTCAGCTGACAAGAAGCAGCACACCTGAGCCAGGAGGAATTCCACAGTGATCCCTGGTTGTGGCTCCTGCCAAGCAGGGCTTGCTGCTCCCACCCCTGTGGGACTGGAGAGGTGCCACGGCTTTGGCATCCCAACATCTTCATTTCCTGACACCTGCAGAGGTTCCTGACACAGTGCCAGCAGTGTCTGCCCTGCAGCTGAGTGCCTTCCCTCCCTGCACAGCCTGTCCCCATTGCCATTCCCTCTCCTCACTACTGCAGTTTGCCTTCTCTCTCATCCTGTCTTTTCTTTTCCTGTTGTCCTTTTCTGCTCATCTCTGTTTCACTGAAGCTGTTTGTGTGAGGAGGATCAAATAATTGCAGGGTTAAATCAGACCCTTGAACCCACAGTGTTTAACGGGTTTGTAATTAGGCCATGTATCCCTGTGAGAATGGGCAGTCTGGGAATTTGCCAGGATTTACAGGGGGATTTAGTAGCCTACTAAGAGTTTCCAGACCTAGTAAATGTCTTAAGAAGTTTTAAAGACACCACCAGTTTTGGCAGGGCACTAGCAACTAGAACGTCTCTAAATACACATAAAAGTGAGAGATGAGAAGTAGAAAAATACTCACTTTGTAGAGTACAAGGAAAGATTTTATCATTTAAAGTGCAGACGTACATTTTCAGAATTATCTTGGTAACACATGCCTGGCTGAGAACACAGGATGTGTTTTCACTGAGAATTTATATTTACAAACTTGCAAAGACACGAATATTAGAATACACATTAACCAGGCACTGTGCATGCAGTGTGCCATAGGTATGTGACTACTGCTGCTTTCTGATCCTTGAATGTGTAATTATGTTTAAAAAATGATGAAGCCTTTCCTTTCCTCCATTCTATCTGTTCACCATTTACAAGCTTCTGTGGCATCACATTTTCTGTTTGCCTGGGGGGATTAGTGTCTGCTAAGTGCCAGGTGATTTTATTGTGAAGTCCTGGTTTATTCTTACTAAAAACTGAGACAACTACAAACTTCTATTGTTGTTTACCTTCCAGAGAGGAAGGGAAAATTACATATAACCTAAAAATACTTTCCTCTCCCTCCTCCACGTCTCAAAGCTTTGGAGTAAGCTTTGGTCATGGACAGGGGGGAGGATACGAAAAGACAGGAAACAACTGGGCAGTAGCAGAGTGTCACATACCTGCTGGGTTTGCTTCCAGATTAAAGAAACCCGAGCCATAATTAGCTCTCCTTACTCTGTTTAGTGACTACCCCAAAGAAGGGCCACACAACACTATAAATTAGTCAACTTACCTGTGCAGCTAAGTGAATGTAGAACTTGGTTTAAAGCTGACCCATTCAGATCCAGTTTTGGACCAGCAGTGGGTTTGACCTGTGAGATTTGGCTTGAAGCTCAAATTCAGATTTTTCTTGTAATTGTGATGTATATCAGCATCTCTCAGACTGGTTTGGATCCACACCCATATCTCCTGACTGCAGCAATCCAACTGCACTTGTTCATGTCAAATTGATTCATTCCTGTGAAAAGTTTTGAAGTTACAGTGAGTTTAAGTCCTGTTTCAATACAAGGAGATAAATTCAGCTGTTTCTGTAACCACTGCAGCATAAAACTTCTCGGATGGCACACCCTCAGTACTGAAAACACTTGCTTCTAAAAATGCTGACTTTGAGGGGAGTGGGATAACAGAAAAATACCATTCTTCCCCGGGCCTAATAGTTTGGGTTTCATCTGTATCAAGCGGTACAATGAACTTTTATTGTTGTTATTACACAAACTCAGAGTGGCACATTCACCTGCAGGTACAGTAATTCCAGCTCTTGGCTTTGCACTATATTTATGCCACTGATACCCAACTCAGAGATGGCAGAGTTTGCCTTTCTGTGACAGCAGCAGGAGCTGATAGTTCAGCCTGTCACACTGTGCGTTCTTAAAATATCATCTAAACTACCAATCTGAAGAATTTCTAGAAAACAAATTTGCAGTTTAAACATCAAGCACAAACCGTCCTTTCCTCTTTCTTCATGCAATCAGCTTTTGAGAGGCCAAGAGCTGCTGCAGGGATAACAGGGACTGAAGGATTTGCAGCAGGTGGTACCAGGGGTGGGCGTGCAGCTCCCAGCCAGGCTGGGCTGCCAGCCAGCTGTGCAGCAGCCCCAGCTCAGGGCTCTGGGGCCAAGGAGAGTCTGGCTGAGGCACCGAGGCCGTTCCACCAGTGGGGTATTTTCCTCTCCCACTCGGTGAGATAACCCAGGGAATACCATGGTAAAACTAAAAGAGATGGCCATGAAGGTCTCTGCTTCTTCACTGGCGGGGGAGATGATGGTGGACACTGGATCTGCATTTGCCAACAGAATTCCCAGGGAAGAGAAATCCTGACTTTTATTTTTGTAGGGGATAATAGCACTTACCTACTTTGGATGTATGGCCATTGCTTCTCACCATATGTGAAGATCTAGAAAATACACTTGGTTAAATTTATTTGTGTGAAAATTGTGACATCCGTTCTTCATTTCTGAGGACTGGAAATTGTAGTATTTATTTTATGAAGAGTCTTAGGACATACAGTAATGTGTTGATGTAATTTCCACATGTTTTCATAGGCCTTTATGTTTTTCTTGTTTTAGACTACTATTACACTTAGAGTTTGACCTTCACTCCAGCAAGACTTCCTCTGGAAAACATTCAGAAGTGCTCAGAACTAATAGAATGATTTTCTTTATTTTCATACTTCTAAGAAGTATTTCTGTCACAACTGTTCCTGATTTAGGTGAGGGAATGGTGCAAAGCAATGGCTATAAAATACCACAAGCCTTCACTAAGTGCACTGAGCCTGTTTCACTGTGGTTCTCTTTATCCTGTGTATGTGGATTTACAGCGTTTTGAATCCTTTGGCAGTCACAAAAGTAGTTTTCTCTAGTGAGTCTTCCCTCCTTTTCTTTGGTGCAGTGACAGTGTCCCCCCAGCAGCCCCGTGTGTGATCCCAACCAGCACAGGCTGAAAGGCTTTCCTTGGAGCAAAGCCCCTTTTCCCAGGGGGACGTGCTTGGGGGCACTGCCCTTTGCCCAGGGGGACACCCTTGGGGGGCAGTGCCTGTCCCCAGCAGGGGCAGGAGGTGCTGGTCTTAGCAGAGCTCTGCCCGCTGCTCACGGGGGCTGCGGTGCCCCCGCCGGGCTGGCACTGCAGGGAGAGCACAGCCCCGCCGTGTTCATCCCACTTTGTGCCTTTGGCATTTCAAATGCAGCTTAAATTAACAGCTTTTTACGTCCTGAGATTTCAGCTGTTTCCATTTGCAGTTTATCATTTCTTCACAGAGAGGTTTCTTTTGCCTTATATTTTATTCAAGCTTCTCTTGACAGTTTGGGGTAAATACTGTGTTTGTTTGTGCATCATTTACGGCTGGTTCTTCAGCTTAAGGCAGATGTCCTTTCTCACTGACTGGGTGCTCTCATGTTTATGAGTTACATTTGTTTCACCTGAGACAAAATTCTTTGCCTTCCACATATGTTATTGCTCTGATTATTAGTTTTTTGTTTACACATAGGATTTTGATTTTATTATGTAAATAATATTCTGTTCTGAAAAAGATGGCTAAGCCAAAACATAACTCACAAGAATGTTTATAAATATTTATTCCCAAATTTTCCCAGGTTTTATCTATGCTCTGAAACACCCTGCTGTGTCTTGGATAGCCTATTGTTAGCTATGGGGTAATCTTAATTTATGTGGGGTGGTAGTGATAAAAGGTATTTTACATTTTATCTCACAGGTGGCTTTTTTATACTGTGTCTGATGCAGATACTGAAGATACTGGTTTCTTAAGAAGCTCTTAAAGCTGCTGGGATGACAAATGAAAATCTACTGTATCTTTTATAAGATAATTAGGCAGAAGAAGATTAAAATTTGAAGTGAGCCAAGACTGAAATCTGTGCTGGTTTGGATTTGTTTGGTGTCTTTTCTGATGAGCTTGTACTTTGTACAAAACCCTGGCTGATGTTCAGATAAGCACTGAAACATCCCACAGTCAGGGGGACATTGGCTGCACTCCCCTCTTGCCAGGATATTTTGGACTGGGAATACTCCTGGGCTTTGACAGGGGTAAGGAAATCACTGCTGATACAGTCATCTTGATGGCAGCTGTGAGGAGATTAGAGCATGAGATTTGTCAGATGATTTTGCTAATAATGATCAAAACAAAATAGTTTTTCATTATCTTTCATATGATTTAATGGAGATTGGAGGGAATAATCCAGATTTTGGGGGATTTAAACATTAACCATTCTGCTTGCAGCATGTTAGAAGATTAGAAATTTGAATCAGTTTCTGTCTATGAAGATATTAACAGCTTTGTTAAGATGCATTCTGAGTTCCCAGCTTTAGTTTAAAGAAATTAATTAACAAGTGATACTTTATTTTTAATTTTCTTCTCATTCTGTGATGGAGAAGCACAATATAGTTTTTCAGCATAATAGTTGTAATCAGTGTTTTGTATCAGGCTTAACAAAATAAATATGTGCTTGAAGTTCTGTTTGAGCTGAGATGCACAGAAAGCTGAGAACACAGTGAAGGGGAACATAAACCTGGGAGGTGTGACACTTCTGTCCTGTTGGTAAGGCGTGGGAGCAAGGGGTTGTTCAGTGCTGTTATTCCTCTTCCCTGAGCTCAAACTCAGAAGATTTAGAAGTCCTGAAATGTCAGAAGGTCTGAAGAAGTTCTTTCTGAAGTTCTGAGGTTTACCTTGCTAGACCATCTGTTAAAGAGTTTGGGTCTAGGGCATTGAATAAAGAAGTGCCCAAGGGGGTGACACCACTGGCTTTCCATGATCACATTTTTCTAGGGGAAAGTTAATGGATGTGTTTATTAGAGCTGAAGAAACCCCACGCAGAAAATGTCAGGCACAATCTCTGCTCTGGTTTCAGCTGTGAGTGACTGCACTGGGGTCAGCTCTGACCTGCTCTGTTTGTGTGTCTGCTTCCCTGGCAAACTCCTGAACACCCTGCTGGGAAATCATGGCTTCCCTGGGGCTAATCAGAATACCTGGGGAATAACTTAAACCCCCAGTGTTAAAAGGAGCTCCTGGCACATTTCCCTTTTACATAACTAGCAGCCTTCCCAAGTGACAGCTAGCGTAGAGATAAAGGTGGAAACACATGGAGCTTGTACATTTTTGGAAGTCACAATTATCCTCTGCTTTGAAATGCTGGTATTTTCCTCTTGCCAGAAAGGGCCTTTCCTCACTCCATCCCTTGTGGAACTGGGCGAGGGCACTGCCCACAAAGCCAGGGCACAGGGGGCGAGCTGAGCTGCCCGAGTGTGGCCGGTGGGCAGAGACGCCCTGGGAGTCCCTGAAGTTGAGTGCCCCGAAGTGCTGGAAACAAATCCTCGGTGTGAACGCTGTTCTCAGAGGGTCTCCCTGAGTGTCCTGCACTGCCTGCTGCGTCTGAGGGGCTGGCTGTGCCTGGCAGTGGTTGTGCTGTGCCCTGCGCAGGCTGTTCTCTCGGGCTCTTCGCTGCTTTACAGGGGACAGAAGCAGGGTGAGAATGTCTGAAATGTTCCAGCAGCTGCAGTCTACCCTTTGTTTCCGGGGGCTATTTCAGATGATACAATTTAACGTGTTAGAATTATCCTCCGTCAAAAAAAGTTACTGTTTCTGGATTTTCTGTTCTCTAAAGCAGAGTGTTCTGTGGTTACCTGACAGGGTATGTTCAATGAACATTTCAGTTTCTGGAGCTGCAGCCTTTTATAGTACAGGTCCCACCTGCTTTCCATTAGGACTTGAATGTATAAATTATTTACGTGCTTTTGAACAAAAATCTAGTCTGTCTCATAAATTCTTTCCTCCCCTTTACTGTACCAGAATAACGGGTTTAGTTAGGGCCCTGTGAAGCTGCTGGTTCTCTATCAGTCAGCTGCTGTTCTTACCAGGGATTTTATCAGTTTTATTCCTTTTCCCCACTTCTGACCTCCAGAAGTGAAATCTCGTCGCTGACTCTGAGGTGACCTTATGCGAGAGAAAAGTGACGAGTCATTGAATAGAAACGGACCGTCTTTGAAAGCCCCTGAGAACAATGCTGGGATTAAATGGGAGCTGCGGGGTAGGAGCGCCGGTACCGGAGAGTGCTGAAGGGTGGCCCTGGGGGGGACATTCCCAGACAGGCCCGAGGAAGGGGGTGGGAAGAGCCCCGGGCCCGGTGGGGCCTTCCAGGCTGTCTGGGGAAAGCCCACCAGAGGTGTGACTCCAAAGCTTGTTGGCGCAGCTGGAGTCAGACCCTGAGGGCTCCGTCCCTACAAAACATCCCAGTACATTTGCAAGGGGAAAGAGAGGTTTGGGACGCGAGGTGTGTCTTAGAGTTCCTGGCATTCCTGGTCAAGATTTAGGTTGGAAAACAGGCCCAGTTGGTGAGATAAGTTGTATTTCTGTCCTAACAGTTGGAAAACTGTTTGAGATTTCCTGTACATAAGCTATGAGAGAAGGCAAGGTGCAGTCTTGTGTTGTTCATGATCCAGTTTGAGGAATATAAAGAAATACTAAACTTCATAATCTATCCACATTTCTGTCACTCCTAAGGAGCCCACTCTCCTAAATTAAAGGTGCTCTCTATGTAATTTGAATATATCTTATTATAATAGAATCTTCTCTTCGCTCTTCCCAGATTTAGCAACTGTAATTTAGATTTCATATTTCCATCTGAAGTTAATTGTTATTCCTCCCAGTTCAGGAGAAGCTGCCAGTGGTGCCTTATAAAGAGAATTCAAGGTAAATTATGCTTCATGTCAATTAATTTAAATTTTGTGCCAATATTCAGAGGAGATCCTCCCCATCCCATAAACATTATTAACATTACAGCATTATTTCTTTGGGGAAATTATTGTGTACATGAAATAAGATTTTTGGAGCGAATATTTCTTCGGGTCAAAACCTACAATGCTCTGCTTTGCTCTTACTATTTTAAAATTGTGTACTTTTGGCAGCTGTTTAAATATGTGTTCCCAACATAATAATTTTCTATACGCACTTATCCCCAGAGTGACAGTAGTGGGCATAAAAAGGGTTATTTTAGGCCCTGGTGGTGCAAGGACAGCAATGGTGACTCTGTGATACAGAGGCGAAGGTGCTGGTGCAGTGCAGTGCTCACAGAAACCCGTCCAGTCGTGGTGGCCAATGTTGGCCCCACCAGAGGATCCCAGAGCCCTCGGACACCAGCAGGGCCACGTCTGCTCCGGGGGTGGGCTTGGAGGCACAGAGGAACAGAAGCTGAGGCATCCCCAGTCCTCCTGGAGCCAACGAAGCACTGCTGTTCCCGTGGCACGTCCTCGGGCCCCGCTGGGCTGGGTGGGCTGGGTGGGTTGGCTCAGCCTCGGTGGGACACCAGGGAGAGCCACCTGACAATGGACCAGCTCCAGAGGTAAGTGTGGGTGTTGTAAGCCATGTGAGGAGAGGCTGAGGGAACTGGGGGGGCTCAGCCTGCTGAAAAGAAGGCTCAGGGGAGACCTTCTGGCTCTGCAAGTCCCTGCCAGGAGCGGGGAGCCGGGGGGGGTGTCGGGCTGTGCTCCAGGAACAGGGACAGGAGCAGAGGGAACGGGCTCAGGTGGGACAGGGCAGGGGCAGGGGGTACAGCAGGAGGAATTCCTGCCTGGAAAGGATGGGCAGGCCCTGGCAGGGGCTGCCCAGGGAGGTTTGGAGTGCCCATCCCTGGAGGTGCCCAAGGCAGGAGTGGCCGTGGCACTCAGAGCTCTGGGCTGGGGCACAGGGTGGGCACCGGGCACGGGGTGGGCTCTGTGGGCTGGGGGGGCTTTTCCAGCCTCAGGGATCCCAGGATTCTGTGGTAAGCTGTGTTGACAGGATAGTAAATAATAAAAATAAGCTCCAAATAATGTGATCTTTGGGCCATTATTAAAATGATCTGACTTGTACCACCAGTTCCTCAGAGTGGATTTGAAACTTTTTCATGTCAATGTTAATGGAAGATCAGAACATTGATCCTTGTTATTGTCACAGTGGCTTCATTTGGCAAGCATGAAAATCTGCCTGAATTGTTAAGTATCAAGTTCAGACACCTGAGGGGGTCACAGAGTTAAAACCACAGTTGTGCAGGTGCTGTTCACTGCCGGGTGGAATGCAGAGATCTGAGAAAAATCTATGTCAGATTTCAGAAACAATTTGTGGTTTTTAAACCAAATGAGCTATATTTGATTCTGCTGTAGAAAGTCCCAATTTCTCCTGATCCCTTCCATCATTTTTCAGATTACCTCTCACTGGAGCAGGGCAGGCAGTTTACCCTTGAGGTGATGAAGTCAGGCCACTATGTCTCCAGAAAGTTCTTCTTTCAGAGAACTCCGTCAGGAACTTTATTCCTTTTGATATGCAGCTGTGTTAGGTTTTTCTGCGGTGTTCTGGCCCCGTTCCCTCTGTGCCTCCCGTGCCTTTGGGCATTGCAGAGGAGCTGTTCTCTTCCCAGCTGCTGTGCTTATTGTTTGTTTGTTTGGCATTTGTACTGAAGCTACCACAGTAACTTGTTTATAATTGCCCTGTGTGCTACAGTTCAAATAGATAGGAACCCCCTATTTCTCAATGTCTGGTAGTCAGACTCATTGTTACCACTCTGACTGTCACATGAAAGCCAGACAAAAAATGGCATCATTTTGGAGATGGATATTCCTGTGGTGTTTTGTGGTTCTGGGGAGACTCACACTACAGTTTTTGGCTGCTACACACTCTGTGTTCTCCCTGCGAGGAGGACAGGATTGTGCTGCAGTTGTTAGTCTTCTGCCTTTCCCACTCTGGAATCAGGGATATTTGGAGCAGTGCATTTGTGTCATTGGAAGGAGGTGCCCCAGCTGTAAATCTCACCTGCCCTGTGTTGCTGTTCAGACAAGTTCCTGTCCTGAGGATTATTCTGCAAATAGTAAATTTGGTTGGACTCCAAGTCCCAGTCCTCGCACGGGGCCCACCTGCCCCATTGCCTCTGTGGTGTTCATGTGGTGCCCAGTTTGTTGTTACAGTGACTGACTCCTAAGGAAGAAGATTCTCCCAGATTCTCAGTGTTTAAAATCTTGTTCCAGGAGAAAGTTGATTTTGTTCATTTTAAGAACCAATCTAGTAATAGGATTGAATTCAGCCCAGGACTGGGATTTTCTCACTCTGTATGGGTCACTATTCATGCTCATTTTGGTCTGAAGAGCAGAATCCTGTCTGGATTATTAACACTGTTTAATGACTTGGTGATTAATATGGATGTCAGCATTAGAGACCCTTCCATTGTCTTTTTCCTTTTTTTCTGATCAAAAGACTGCTACATTAATAAAATGAACACCAATCTGTTGTTTTCTTTTTTTTTCAAATAGGCAGTCCATTTTTTCAACTAGTGTGGAACCATCGTATTTATTCAATTTGGGCAGTTTAGTTAATAACAAGGGTTTGTTTTTCAAAGGAAAAATAGGCTTTAATATTATCAGAGTGTATTCCCATGAAGTCAGAAGCCCAAGGCAGCACAGAAATACACTGCATTTTCATGTGCTCACCACATTTCCATGCATAAATCAAATTAATTGTGTACATGTTTTTACTTGGGGCCTTGTGCTTCTGTTTCAAAAGGAGGGAGTATTTTATTTTGTTTTGTCTTAAAGCAGAAGTTGCTTAGGAATTCCTGCAAAGCCATTTGACTCTGCAGCTCATGGATGCTGTGGGGCAGTGATGGAGACAGGGGGAAAGTCTGGAATGAAAATTTGTGCTCTGGGACTGCAGCAAAGCCCAAAGGTGCCATAGAGGCTTCATTCTACAAATCCACGGTGTCCTGCTGTCCAGGCTGAGTTCAGCCTGCCAAAAGTCTTGCCAGAGGATCTTGCACCCCTTCCAAGGGAAGTCAGGAGAGAAAAGGGGAAGATGGGAGGCACAGAAGCCTCACTGTTCCTGAGGTGAGGACATGTTACCTAAGCCTGTAACCAGACATTCCCAAGGCACAGAGGGCTCCCAGGAATTTCCACTCCGGCGTTGGAGCACAAGTCGGTCTTGGAACCAGCAAAGGTGTTTGTGGTTTCTTGGCGTGTCTTAAAATACAGGCAGAGTCTGTCCTATCTCATATCTCAAAGTACAGCCTAGAAAGCTGATCTAATCCACAGAGTGTTCCAGACAGAGGTGGCTAATTTGGCAGATGTAGAAATGGGAGTGTAAGATGTGATACCCCACTTTGGACTGAGTTCAGCACAGATAAAGCTGTGAGGAGAAGGACAGAGCCTGGGGTTTGTTTGAATTGTGGATTGAATGGTGATATTTCAGCCGTGTGAGAGGAACCTAAAGGAGTTCTGTGAAAAAGAGGGAATGTGAGCTGCAGACAGGTCAGGGTCACTTAACCTGGGAGGAAAGGGAAGGCAAAGGGACACAGATCTACCTGGGGGCCACATTAAGAATTTCATGCAGTTTGCTAAAATAAAACTGTCCCTTCCAAGGCTCTGAGAAGCTGTCCCTTGGCAGTGTCAGTGCAGCTGGGAAGCCCTGAGTCCCAGAGCCTTCCAGTCTGGGCTGCTGTGGGACAGTCTCCAGCTTGCTGTTTGCTCAGGAGATGATGAGGGATCTGTTACTGTTATTTATAAGTTTCTGCAGAGGATGATGCTCCTTCCTCCCTGTTTTGGGCTGTGTTTTGGGGTGCAATGGTCAGTGTCAACATAAAATCCATGTTAGCTGGAGGAAGCAAGGCTCTTTCCAGTTTTCTTTGGGAGTTCATTGTTTAGTTGCCATCTGGTTGCTGGTATCTGGAGAAAGCATGTTTTCCATCAGGAATAACATTTTTTTCCCTATAATGAACCACAGTATGTTTGCTCCATGACTCTGATTAATTGTGTGAGCAGTAAGAGCTGTAGGTTCTTGGTTCTTTTTCTTTCTCCTGGTAGTCAGTATTTGCACTAGGAATGGCCAGGTGGCAGCTGAGCTGGTTGTACAGGAGTAAGGAATAATTTGCAAGCCAGGTGTGTACATGTCACATTTGGGTTTGGATTAATCCTTACTCTGCTGTTCACAGGAAGTTCATTGATGTGGCTGCTAAAATCTGCAATGCACTGACAAGCTGCTTACACCCAGTGTGCACCATGGGCTGGCAGGATGCCTGTGTGTATCCCACAGAAAAAATGTGTATTCAAAAATGGAGGAATGCAATCAGCACTCAGGAATAGCCTTTTGAGGATGAGAATTATTTAAATTGTGTAGGAGCTGAGTTGGGAAGACTGCAAGGCAACCTCTCTAAGTTTCTTCTCATACTATAAAATCTGAACTCTTCTCTCAGTCACTCAGGTGATGCCAGGCTATGCTGCTCTCTATTCCCACTTCCACTGGGATCTGCAGAGGCTCAGGGGGGTTTTTCATGGTCAGCAGCTGGTGATGTGACTGCATCTGGCTGAGGGGGTTGTCCCCACTCCCTCCCTTCCTGCCTCCAAGGACCTCGTGTTGATTCTCCCCAGCTCCCTGTGCTTCCCTGCAGCCTCCCTCCTTTATCCTCCTCCAGTGCTGGCCTTCCTGTGCCTTTGCTGTCCCTGTCCCCCCACTTCCATCTCCTGAGCAAGCTCCCATCCCTGCTCTTCCTGTTTATACAAGCTGGTTCACGTGAAGGAAATTAAGATGTTGTTTAGTCAAACTGTCTCACTGCACATTTTAATTCTGTAGATTTATGATGGAGCAGCTGTGGCTCCATCCCATTTGAAAAACTTCTGGGATTTTTTCCTGTAAGTGTGAAATCATATAAACCCTTGGAAGAGGAGAAAGATTTTAGCTAAAGCAATAACAGTAAATTCTGTTTATGTTCAGGCTATTCGTAAGACAAGACTGATGCATTCTTTTACTGGGGAATTTGTACCGATATATAATTTTGAACCCAGTTGCCATAAGGATTGCAGTCTCCCAAAAAAGCCCCCAAACTGCTGTTTATCACCAGAAGTGATTTCAGAATTGAGGGAAGGGAGCAGGTCATGTGCAGTTTAGCTGATGTGCCAAGCAGGTCAGGGTATGCGTGAATACACACGGCTCACAGGTGTGTGTATGTGTGAGCACACACTGCTCGCAGGTGTGTGTATGTGTGAGCACACACTGCTCCCAGGTGTGGGTGTGTGTGAGCACACACTGCTTGCAGGTGTGTGTATGTGTGAGCACACACTGCTCCCAGGTGTGTGTATGTGTGAGCACACACTGCTCGCAGGTGTGGGTGTGTGTGAGCACACACTGCTCCCAGGTGTGGGTGTGTGTGTGAGCACACACGGCTCCCAGGTGTGTGTATGTGTGAGCACACACTGCTCGCAGGTGTGTGTATGTGTGAGCACACACTGCTCCCAGGTGTGTGTGTGTGTGTGAGCACACACTGCTCGCAGGTGTGTGTATGTGTGAGCACACACTGCTCCCAGGTGTGTGTGTGTGTGTGAGCACACACTGCTCGCAGGTGTGTGTGTGTGTGAGCACACACTGCTCCCAGGTGTGTGTATGTGTGAGCACACACTGCTCCCAGGTGTGTGTATGTGTGAGCACACACTGCTCCCAGGTGTGTGTATGTGTGAGCACACACTGCTCCCAGGTGTGTGTATGTGTGAGCACACACTGCTCACAGGTGTGAGTGTGTGAGCACACACTGCTCCCAGGTGTGTGTATGTGTGAGCACACACTGCTCCCAGGTGTGTGTATGTGTGAGCACACACTGCTCCCAGGTGTGTGTATGTGTGAGCACACACTGCTCCCAGGTGTGTGTATGTGTGAGCACACACTGCTCCCAGGTGTGTGTATGTGTGAGCACACACTGCTCCCAGGTGTGTGTATGTGTGAGCACACACTGCTCACAGGTGTGAGTGTGTGAGCACACACTGCTCACAGGTGTGTGTATGTGTGAGCACACACTGCTCCCAGGTGTGTGTATGTGTGAGCACACACTGCTCCCAGGTGTGTGTATGTGTGAGCACACACTGCTCACAGGTGTGAGTGTGTGAGCACACACTGCTCACAGGTGTGTGTATGTGTGAGCACACACTGCTCCCAGGTGTGTGTATGTGTGAGCACACACTGCTCCCAGGTGTGTGTATGTGTGAGCACACACTGCTCACAGGTGTGAGTGTGTGAGCACACACTGCTCACAGGTGTGTGTATGTGTGAGCACACACTGCTCCCAGGTGTGTGTATGTGTGAGCACACACTGCTCCCAGGTGTGTGTATGTGTGAGCACACACTGCTCACAGGTGTGAGTGTGTGAGCACACACTGCTCACAGGTGTGTGTATGTGTGAGCACACACTGCTCCCAGGTGTGTGTATGTGTGAGCACACACTGCTCACAGGTGTGAGTGTGTGAGCACACACTGCTCACAGGTCTGGTGCTGCAAAAGCAGACACCACTCAGTGCTGAATTCTGCCCTCAAAGGAAAAGGAAAGGGAGGACATTGCTTGTAGAAAGAGTTCAGGAGTGAGAGTGCAGGAGGATTTGCTGTAGAGGACAGTTTGGGTTTGTGATGGTTCCCTTGCCTGGGGGAGCATCCTGGTGACATCCAAAGGAATTCAGGTACCAGAAGAGACCTAATAAGGCATTATTTTATTAGCTTCCTGTAGCAGCTACAAAATCCATGTGACATTGTCCTTTTAGGTGACAATAGACAATTTATCACCGAGGAAGATCACATTCTGAGTTTTTCTTCTAGGTTGTACTGCTCTGCTTGTCACTGTGGGGACTGAAACAACAGGGATAGAAAACGGTGCTGCTGATTAATATAATTTCCTTTCACGAATTCCCTGCCCAAGCTGCTCTCCAAAGTGGCATTGATTTCTCTAACAAAACCTTGCTGCTGTAGTGGAGAGACTCTTACCTGCACTTTCATGACTTGCTAGAAAGCCTTTGAAGAGCAACTCCACCCCTAACCATGTCTGCTGGCACATCCCAACAGTGCCATGTGGCACTGAGGGCCCTGGGAGTCGGTGACGCACGTTGGGACACCGGGTAGGACTCACAGTTCACTGCCCCAGTGATCCATAGTTAAAAATAACCTCCCAGCTGGCTGAGTAAGGCTTAACTGAGAGGTTACTGCTCCCAGCTGAATCAGTCTGGTTTAGTTTAGCATGAGCTGTGAGTTCCACATAAACCAAGGAGACACAAGCCCATCACGTGGGCACTGCCCCACTCACCTCATTCCCGGTGCTTGTGGAGCTCTGTGAGTCCTGGGGAGGTCAGCAGGGCACAGCCTGCCAAGGAATGGCAGCACAGCCACCCCTCTGGCACAGGGCAGATGGCCAGGGAGAGGTGGCAGCGCTGGCACGCCCTTCCAGTGCAGCTTTCTGAGTGTAGCCCAGAGGGACAGGGAGCACACAGCAGCTCTGGGCTGCTGCCCTGAGGCACGGGGAGCTCTGTCCTGCTGAGGGGTCGGGTGGGACAGCCCCATCTCCGAGGGCCATGTGTGCCCCACAGATCCAGGGCTCTTGTGGTGGTGTCTGATGAGGCAGGAATGAGGTCAGGGCATCAGGAAATGCCAGCAGACATCCAGGGTCCAGCTGATGCTCGTGTGCTGGCAGCACGTGGTGACACAGCAGCTGTCTTTGAGGTCAGTTCAGAGCTGGCTACAAAGAGGCACAAACGGGTGGTGACTTGGATCTTAGACTGTCCCCAAAGTCTGGGGACTCCTCTGATGCTCAGGATAATCAAGAGGACAAAAAGGTATTTTTCCTTTCCTCTTTCCTTGCACCCTACAATGGAATTAAGGAAAGAAAAGGAAAAAGATTGTGTACAAATGAAGTACAAAAATAGTGTGAAAATGAAACACATTTCCACAGCTGCTTCTATGTGATTTTACAGAAAATGCAGGAATGTTTTCCCAGTGGATTTACATTTGATCTATTTCTTTTTTTTTTCTGCACAATGAAATGTTTAAAAAAACACAAACCCAGAAGGTTTAAATAATAAAAGAGGAAGACATTAATATGGGAGCTGAGCAGAGCAGTCCCAATTTGCCTAATGTAACTGTACATTCACCGTGGACCTTTGTCAACACACATTAAAAATACCTCATCAGTTTAGCCCATTTCCTTCTCCAGGAGAATCCTGGGAGATCATTGAATAAGTGAAGTCAGAGCCACAGCCAGGCCAGAAGAGGAACCTCTGAATGTTTCATGTCCCCGTTGCATAATGCTCTGTGTGCCAGGGCTGGCTCAGTGCAGCTCTGATGGAGCAGCAGCAGCACAGTGGCAGTGGGGATGGAGAGGGGCTTGGGGGGCTCTGCTGGCTGTGGGGTCTGGGCTGAACCCTGCAGGTGCTGCTGCCTGTGCCTGCCCTGCCCCTGTGCCTGTCTGGCTGTACTGCCCTGGCTCGGGGGCTTTGGCACCTCATCTGAACTGCTTGAAAACTGGAACAGCGTTCCAGGCAACTTTGACTCAGCCCTTTGATAAAGGCACTGTGGATAAGTGTCAAATTTATTCCTAATCCTCTGGTGGTCACAGCCATGCCAGACTGAGCTTATGGAGATGCTGGACTTCAGCTTTTCTGGGTTGCAGAGGGAAAGCTCTTAGGAACTCCTGAGAACAAGGTGAGGCAAAGACCATCATTTCCTTCCCACCAGAGTCTACTTTAAAATGCTGAAATGAAGGTTTGATACACCAGTAAAGCCAAATTCTTTTTATATCCAAGGACTCAAAGGGAATGTATGCACTTGCCTCAAGTGGGGCTTTAAGGGTGTCTTCATACATGTTTGAAATTAAGCAAGCAGCAATGTTTCACTGTGGGTCTGAAGGATAATTTTACTAAAAAAAATTTATACCTAGAAAGGAAAGGAAAAGTTTGGTCATGCAATTTTCACAGCTTACAGTTCTTGGTCATTTTCCGAGGGCAGAAGTGGGTGACCTGCATCATACCACACCTAAAAACCAGCAAAGAGGTGAGCACAGTTATCTCACAGTATTGTTTTCCTTAGTTTCTTGTTCTTTGGATGTTTTTCCGTATGGGAAAAAGGTATGAGGCGTTCAGCTTAAGGGAGAATGGCCATTTTCTGGGTGACAAACTCTGTGTGTGCCATTGCTGTCAGCTCCAAGACCTACTTCAAACAGTTGGACTTCAGGAGAGTGCTGGGGGCTGTTTTGTTTTGAACAGTCTGCTGCACTTCTGCTTTAGTCCTTCCCTTTAGGTACAAAGAAATACTCTGCTGAGTCTGTTTGGGCTGGGAAGGGGAGGAGTTGAAGTGTGGGCTGAGGGAGGATCCAGCCAGCTGCTCTGGGCAGTGCTGATGTCATGGGCATCAAAAGGTATCACATTACGCTTGCTTTACTTTATGGGAACTATAAATAGAGAAGTGGGGCCCTGCTGAGTGAAACTCTCCCCTTCCCTGCCATTTAATCACAGGTCCGCACCTTCCCTGTGCCACACATCTGTCATCACCCTGGTGTTTGTCCTCGTGGTGTCTGTGCCATCACGGACCTTTCACCAGAAGCTGAAGGAGGTTGTTCAGCAGCTATTACATTTCCATTCTCAAAGTTAATCCAATGCTTTCTTCTTTAATTTCCCCCCTTTTTAATAAATTCTGACTTTAGACTCTCACTTGACCTCCTCCACTGAAATCAGGAGCAGTTTTGTACCTGGAAGAGGTGCACCCTCTTTGTTGGTTTGCTTTTGTCTGGATGTGCTTGGCTCCTGGAGGAATGGAAGGCTAAGAGCTAATTGTGATAGAGCTCTATTCTGTTAATGCATTGAAATCTGGAGATCTGAATAGCATCCAACTTCCTAAATCCGGTGGAGTAATCCCTCAGACTTCCCAGAGTGTTCACAGTAGGACCTGAAGTTGTATTCCACTGACTTATTTTCAGACTTTATCAAAAACTCAGTGTTTAGTTCAGACTTCATGAGAGTTTTGTGAAGCTTCATGAATCTTCTCTGTTTTTGAGCTCTGCCTTAAGTGGGCTCTGCTGAAGAGGTTTATATGTCAGTGTTACTGGGCAACCATCTGAGATTTTTCATAGAAAGGATGTGATTTTAGTTTGAGTGATTGACTGACTGTAGTTGTCAGCTTTTAGCTGATTTTGGCTCTAAAGCTCACAGTGAATGGAAAGAGGTGCATTTTTGCATCCACCAAACCCCCCTGGGAAGTGCCTCACAGCCTGATGGCAGAGCAGTCCTGCTCCTGTAGTGCAGCAACCCTGGTGGAAAGAGTGGGGCTGAAAATACTGGTGTTTTAATCGTGCTGAAACCCAGCAGATGTTGCATGGCAATAAAGGGTTTGTGGCTTTGCTGGCACTGCCTTTTCCTCAAGTGCTATCTCCAGGTTTACATCCACACCTGCGCAAGCACAAAGCAGAGCTCATCTGGGCAGGCTTTGGTTGGAGATCATTGTAAAGAGAGGATGGAATTCTTTGAGATTCAGTGGTCCCATGTGCCCCCCAACAGGGGTCTCTGAAGGCCTGAGGGGATCTGCTGCAGATGTGCTTTTCTGAACCAGCTGCTCTGTGTCTGTCAGCAATGCACAGCATCCTGCAATGGGAGCTCATGGCACTTGGAGAACAAGAAATGCTGTGTAAATTATTGTCCTGTACTTACAGAAGTCCAGACAGGACATTAGGTCCTCTGCTATTGTGAAGAGAATTAGTCTTGATTTGTGTAATGATTCCACATTCCACCTTACTGAATTGTGGCTGATGACACTGATGCATTTGATGTACCCCTGAACAAAGAAAATATAAAAATAAATTTAAGAGTCTTTTTGAATCCTGCAATAAAAGACTGTATTTGCATTAGTTTCTGTCACTGCAGTGGGATATTTTAAGAGAATAAATTTGTTTAATAGGCCTTAGTTAGCTCATATATTCATTATTATGAAGAATGGATTTAGATGAAATAACATTTTCATTTTTATAAATCAAGCATTGTAGCAGTGGTCACGTAATGCCACACTACCTAATTCTATGATCAAATAGTTAATGTTTAGAAAGAAATCCTTGCATATATTGTCACCAAAAGTATTAAAAAGAGAAGAACTCTTGCTGTTGGATATGGCAGATGTACTGGGCTGAGGTGTTGCACTGAGGCATTGTATGAAATAATCCCTTTAGCTGGAAGTTTACACAGAGCTGAAATGCTGGAAGTCAGTGACTGTGTTCTCAAAACCTGTGGCTCCTCTCTCAAATGTGCACGTCACCAAATTTCACCTGTGTGCAATTACAGGCAAAATATTTGCCAGCCTATAATGATAATAAACTGGTTGGCAGAACTGACAAAAGAACTGCCCTGAAGGTACAGTAAATTTCCCCTAAGTAGAGAAGAGGTGATGCAGAAATCCCAATTCTAGGGTGTGGCTCCAGGCAGTGCAGAGGGAGAGGCAGCAGCGTTTTTGTGGTCAGGACTCCAGGCAGCACTGACACGAGTGCCTGTTTGTGTGGGCACTGCTCCTTGTAAAGCCCTTCCTTTGGCTGCTGTGTCCTGCAGCCCTAATGCTGTGGGGCCAGTGTGGGGCCAGTGTGGGGCCAGTGTGGGGCCATGTGCTCTGGGGGGCCATGCAGAATGTCCCTGCCACCCTGGACTGCAGCAGTGCAGCTTCTGGCACCAACGTGTCACTGAGGGGGGTCAGTGAGCTTCAGTCTTGACATGCCTTGGAACGGTCTTGGGAGGTTTTGCTTTATTTCCAAGTGAAAGAGGGAAGAGAACTTTTGCAGAAACTGTGTTCATATCTCTAACAGCCGCAGAGATTGTCTCAGAGTGTTCAAAGGCCCATTTCTGCCTGATTTTCATGTTATTACTGAAGCTAAAATAGTTCTTCTAGTTATGCTTCCAATAATCATTATATGGAATGGACCAGATCCACCTTCCTGGGCTATTTTTATACCTCTCCAAATGGAGCTCTAAGTGGGTGCAAATTACCTCTGTAACTTCACAGGTGTGAGTTTCTGCATCCTGTTATTAGAAGTATTTAAAAGAAGGGTTAGTGGAGAAGCAATTACATGAGCAGAGCTCACTGCATTTGCTTTATTCCCAAACTTATACTTTTTTCCCCTTCTTCTAGAAAATACTGAAAAGAATCTGATGCTAATGAAAGGCTGATTTCCCAGCCCTGGACACCTGAACTGTGCTTACACAGGGAGCAGCTTTGGTGAGTATTTCTCCCCCAGTTTAGTCCATGTGCCTTGCCTTCAATTGTGAGTCTGAGTGGAACCTCTGCTTATTTAGCTTTTACTCAAAACTTCCTCAAACAGGTTAAGGTCAAAATCAGCTGAAATTCTCTAGTTTAACATGTGATTGAAACATGAGCAGCCTGTGCTGAGCCCGCAGTGCAGCCTCAGGTGAGGGCTGTGCCACTGGCACTGCCCCTCTGGGGGCCTTTAGTGGCAGCTCCCTTTGCTGGGGCTCTGGAGCAGCTGGGGCAGGGATTCCTGGCACACTGCAAGGAGCTGGAATTACAAGTAAAGTCAAGTCATCCTGTTTTCAAATCCACACACATTCTTCTCCAGTCCAGCTCCCACATACGAACACAGTCTTGAAGAAGTCTCTGTTTGAAGGAGCATTACTTCTTAGCCTCATGCAATACTGAATCCACGGCAGTGCTTGCCTAGACCACACATAAATGGGTCAAACTGCAGCTTGAGGGGCCTTCCCTGCCCCTGATCCTTTTGCAGGGCCATTTCTGGTGTGGATGGATGGTGCTGGAGCCCCTGCACTCCCCTGGGCCCTCCTTCCTGCACAGCTGCCCCGTGCGCAGAGGGGATGTGCTGCAGCTCTGCCCTTGTCCTTGGGAGCCACAGGGTGTCCTCTGCAAGGCACTGTCTGCACAGGAAGGGCCTCAGAAGGGCATTACAGTGCAGTTTGCCCGTGTCTCTGGGTGGGATGGCCCTTGGTGTACTCCGCTAATCCCACCACAGAATAGCTGGGAGACAGGACCTCCCTGCAGGGCAGTCCAGGGCCAGCTGAGGTCGTGGAGGTCGTGGCTGCCCCACCTGAAGCTGGTCAGAAATTGAGAGAACGGTAAATTCTCTTCTCTGGAATATGACCAGAACCTAAGGAGGATTTCTTAGATGAGCTGAGTTACAGACAGGCTTGAAAGGCAGAGCTCTAGAAATCCTGAGGTTTTTTGTAGCATGCTACCAGTGCTGTGGTTTTCCAATAGATTTTCCAGAGGTATCAAAAATGAGATTAAAAGCTGTGTAATTGAGAATATTCCAGTGATTCCAACTCCTTTAAACACACATGGATGCAGTGTGGGCCTTGGTGTGGTGAGCAGAGGTAATTGCAGTGGGCTGGGCAGCATGTCTGGGGACTCAGGTGGTCCCTCTGTGTGGGGACTTCAGGTGGTCCTGAATTTGGAATTGCTGCACTGACAGGGAGATAATGCTGTTCCAAAGTCACGGCAGAGTCTCTGTGTGACTGCAGTCACCACAGCTCGTGTAGTTTGGGTACTGGAACGTGAGAAGACATATTCAAGTAAAGCAGTCATGTGAACTTCCACTGGAAACATTACTATTTAATTTTAGCCTTCTTTTCACTCTGGAGGTGAACTCAGGGATGCTGCTTCTGCATTTTAGTCTCCAGTGAACCAGGTCGTGAGGGTTTGATTCAGCCCTTATTCATGTCTGATTCAGTCAGACTCCCACACAATTCTGTGAGAAAAAAACGAGTGATAATCTGTCATAAAAACTCCTCAGGATACAGGGTGTGCATCTCCACAGTTAAAAATGTGCTCTCTCAGTCGAAGCCGAACTCCACAAGTCCCTGCAGCTTTTAGAGACACTCTGGAACTGTGTGAAGGGATTTCAGGGAATAGTGAAACGGGTTTTGTTACTTTTAGTCTTCACACACTAGAGCTTGAAACTCAGATGAAACACAGGTGGAATCTGGCTTTGGAGAGGTCAAAAAGAGAATTAAATCTTACTTTCTGTCTGGTACAGCAAATATCTGTGGAAGAGAAGGATTATAATGATATCCAGTGGCCATTAGGACCTCCTGCAACTACCCATAAGGGCTGTGGGCATTAATGCAAGGAGCTGGATGAAACTGCCCAGCCAGAGCATTAGGTCTGGATGGATTTTCACATGCAAATGCACCTGAGACTCCTTTTTTTCCAAGAGCACCCCTGTGGGACAAACTCACTCCGGTGGCTGATGATGCTGCCCCAGGCTTCAGCAGCCTTCATCCTGCAGCCCCTCCTGTTCTGGGGGCAGTGGAAAGGGTCTGGGAACAGAGACCTGGCCTTAACCTCACTGTCCTGCTTTTTATCACCTCCCCTTTCTGGTGCCAGTGTAACACTGAGTTGCAATAGGTCATGACCTGAAGGAGAAGGAGTTAAATAAGTTGTCTCCTGCCTGGAATGAGGGTGTGCAGCTTCTCTCCCCCACATTCTGCCTGTGCTATTTATTTCTTCTTGCAGGATTTGTGCTTACCAGCATTACTGAGCCCTCCTGTGCTGCTTGCAGCTCCAGCTGCTCCCATCTGTACATGGGATGCTGCTCTGGGCAGTGCTGCTTCTCCTGAAACAGCAGCTTTTTTGTAAATAAATTCACGTGAGAAATACACAAGAGAGGACTTGGAGCAGGCAAGGAGGGAGCTCCTGAGTGTTCCAAAAACTCCCAAAGGCTCTCAGGGATTGCCTTTTTACAGCAAACACTGACGGAAAACTGACAGATTCTTGACAAGAGCAACTCCACAGCCCCCTAGAAGTGCCCATGAACCACAGATGCTCTACAAAGAGTTGGGAGAACTTTGCTGAGCATTGATTACTGCAGATGAGGAATTACTACCTCAGAGGCTTGGTGAATGAACTATTTAGGATAGAAGACACAGTTTAAACCAGAAGTTCTAGGACATGTTTTTCATATATATTAATCATGATCCAATTGAAGCATTTCATATATTTGACATCTAAGTTAGACTTATTATAATAACATGGCTTGGAATATTGTTTTGAGACCAAAGATGCAGAGTCTTTGAGTTTATGATCCTTTTCAAATTCTTCAAGCCCTCATCAGTGCTTTAGAATTCTTTTAGAACTGGGCTACAGCATAGGCAGAAATTTCCAAGATTTTAGTAGAAACAATTGCTTGTTCCATAATGAAATGTATAAAGATTCCATGTTAGAAATATAAACACATGGAATCATTGAGAAAACCTTTGTGAGTGAGCTCATCAAATGCAGATTAGACAAGAAAACTGCTGGCTGAATTGCAGTGGCAAACTCCAGCTCTTCAGAGGGCAGGGGGTATTTGAAGAGAGAGGTGTTTTATAAAGAAAGGGGTTTTTCCTCCTTATGAAGACCTTTGTGTTGCTGCTTCTGCCGAGTCCTTTCCATGCAGTGAGAAGCTCCAATGTGCTGTGAAGCAAACAAAAAGTACACAGAAAACGTGGATTTTAGAGATCTCTTTTACTATCCAGGCTTATCTCAATTCTTGTTTATACTTGAGTTTGCCACAAAACACCCTCTGTTCTGGGTTCCCAAGAGGAGGGAAGAGCTGCTGACAGTTGTGCTTTGCTTCAGGAACTGAAAGACATGAGAGGTCTCAAAGGCATGTCTGGGACACCTGGATTTGGAGATGTGTCCCCTGGGCACTCTGATCTGCCAGGAGAAGCTGCTTTCCCCTGTCAGTGCCTTTGGGGATGGGGAGGGAAGAGAGATTCTGGTGGACATTGTTCTCCTGGAACAAAGGGGAGTGCATTTAAAACAAACACTTTTTTATATGTCTGAATTCCCCCAACTGCCTCCAGAACTTGCACAATAAAGGAATCTCTGACTTGGCAGAAAGGATTTTTTAAGAATTGACTTCACAAACTGGTTTTGTTTTGCTCCTGCTGTGGGGTAAGCACTAGGAATTCCACAATGGGACAAAAGAGAACACTCCTCCAGCCAAATTCTGCTCTCCCAGCTCTACAAACCCACTCTGGCCAACTCAGTAGCTGGAGCAGAACTGAGATTAAATGTTTTAACTCTAGAGATCCCTGAAGTCTGTGTGTGTCCGTGGGCAGGACTGGGGAGGCAGGAGGTGGTTCACTGATGGATCAGTGCCACCCTGGCAGGAGCTGCAGTGCAGACCAGCCCTGAGCAATGTACCACCATGTCACACCACAGGCAGAGTGAATCTGCTGCTCTGCTTCAGAAACAGGGCAAGAGAAGGCATCAGGAGTTCCCTCACTCAAGATAACCTGCAATCAAAGTAAATATGTCCCCATAAGTGTATCACAGAATCACCCGGGAGATACAGGGGCTAAGAGGTAGCTCAGCCCCTCCTCCCGATTCCTTTGGGTGAGCTGGAACCTGAACAAGTGATCCGCTTAGCTGTGGATGCAGAAAACGTGTTGAGAAACTACACCCTGTTCAAGCATCTTTAACAAAGCAGCAGAAACAGGCCTGCTGAACTGAACTTGTGTGTTTGTTCTACCGCTCGTCCCGTGTGTGATGGGAAGCACCCCTGGCTGTCGCTGCCCGTGGCCAGGCAGCAGCTCCCTGCAGCAGGGACACCCGAGCGGGAGGATGGGGCTCGGGTACAGTCGGGGGGCGGCAATCCCACCCAGAAAATGAGGACGAGGAAGATGTCACTTTGGGTGTCTGGCAGTAAATAACTGGCTGATTTCTTCGTGTTTGGCCGCTCTGTGCTGTCCCCTGGTACCCGGGCAGGGCACGCGGGGACCTGGGACACGGCAGGACGTCCCACAACATCGCTCCCTGCCGAGCTGAACTAACAGGAGCGACACGAGAGAGCAAAGCTCCCCCAGCTTCGTGTTCTGCAGCCTCTGCCGAGTGGCACAGCCCCGAGAGGCACGTCCCGGTGCTCGTGTGTGAGCGTGGGGCTCCCTCTGCTGCTGCCGACCTGCCGGGGCTCCCTGAGCTGCTGCCCCACACCTGCCGGGGCTCCCTGAGCTGCTGCCCCACACCTGCCGGGGCTCCCTGTGCTGCCCCACCCCTGCCGGGGGTCCCTGTGCTGCTGCCCCACACCTGCCGGGGCTCCCTGTGCTGCCCCACCCCTGCCGGGGGTCCCTGTGCTGCTGCCCCACCCCTGCCGGGGCTCCGGTCACACCACGCACCGCTCAGCAGGTCGCGCACTGACCGGGGCTCAGCGCCGCTCCAGCCCCGCAGCTCACACTCCTCCTCCTTCGTTAGCACAGCCCGCCCTGATTATGGAATTTGAAAGGTCACTGGAAATGCAGCTTTAATTGTTTTAACATTAGGACAAAAGTCTTCAATACTTTTTGTACTTTCTTTTTTTTTTTTCTAGTTTCTAAAACCCAGTTCCCGGGTTACTGCAGAAATAACAGTGAAGTTCTGCTTGTTTGCTCACTCAGTGTCTTGCTGAGGTTAAAAGCCCCTGTAATTATAATTCCTCATTTTCCATGGAGCACAAGCCTAATCAGAGCTCAGGAGAACCATAAAATCTTTGAGGATCTGGTGCTGAAGGCACTGGGCTTTCCATGTGCTTCCAGCAAGGCAATCAGAGGCTGCTGGGGTTCATCCTGTGCTTGATTTTTCCCGTTCAAACCCAGAGGGGAAATTTATGATCGATATTGGGAAGGAATTCTTCCTTCTGATGGTGGGCTGCCCTGGCACAGGTGCCCAGAGAAGCTGTGGCTGCCCCATCCCTGGGAGTGTCCCAGGCCAGGTTGGAGGGGGCTTGGAGCAGCCTGGGCTGGTGGAAGGTGTTCCTGCCCATGGCAGGGGTGGCACTGGGTGGGCCTTTAGCCCAGTTTCTTCAGTTCAAAGCAGGTTTTTCATACTGTGTGTATTTATTAGCAGTACTTTAAAGCACCATTAGTCTTTGCTGTGATTGCTGCTCCTCTTCTGTGGTGTGCCAGTTGCTGATCCACTGCTGAACAAAACTAAATCACTGCTAAACTGTAGGAAAATGTGCAGGAAAATCATGGCCAAACACCTACTCTGGAAAATACACAGAGGAGATACTTGAACTGAGTGGACACTGAGAAAGAAAGTGTTTTACCTCGTGCTGTGTCCAAATGTAGTTTTTATTTCATTATATAAAATGAAACTTAAGAAGTGTGTGTTAAAATTACTCAAACCAATTGCCATTAGCCATGCTGATAACTAATACTAATTCCAGAGGAAGCACTGAAGTGATTCCATTGAATTTAATAGGATGATAATAAACAGTGATTGTAGTTTAGTCTGAGAGTGAGTACACCTGGTTTGTTACAGTGGTGTGCCTTGAAAAGCAGTAAGAGGAAAATGTAGCTGCTCTGTCAGTCTAATGAATGTGTTAATTAGTTACTGACTGCGCTGGAGAGGGGGCAGTTCATGGCTCTGCTGCCATCACTGCCACCCCTTCTCCAGCCAGCTCTGCACATCCCCACCCTGTGCTGCTTCTCACACTGCTGAGACATGGGCTTTCTCTAAATCCCCATCAGCGACTTACAGTGTCCTGTGAAAGCTGCTTTTATCATATCCCTTCATTTGTGTGTGGGAATAGTCCTTGTTGATCTGAGCAGCTTTTTTAGCTCAATTGCTGCTTGTCATTTTTCACTCGTTCCTACCCTTGAGCCCTTTGAAGTGACGCTTCTCCATGGAACATCCATCCAGGCCTTGTGGCATTCCCAGCACTTCACAGACCTTGTTCCATTTGTCCTGGCTGTGTCATGTGGAAGGATTTTGGAACTGGAGAATTTAATCTGCATTCAGGATGTCAGATGACCATGGTGCATTGGAAGGCTGCACTTGGAAAAGGAACATGGCTCAGGAGGAATGTTTTGTTAATGTGACTGTCAGCAGTGTTTCTCTTCCAGCTTCAGACCTGTTGTGACTGGGGGATTTCACTTAAGAAAAAGCTGCTTTGAGTAAAGAAATGCACCAAATTCTCACTCTTCCCTTCCTCAACTAGATATGTTGAGCTCAATTTTACCATTTAACCATGAAAATTCACATGAACCCCATGTATTCCAGCCTTAGCTGTCATTTCTGTCACCTCTGTGAAGAACTGACAAGGAGCAGAACTCAGCTTTTTAAGCACTGGCCATGTGAGCAAGATCTGTGTTTTTTGTGGCTCTTATCGGTTTAATTTTTTTGTACATGCAGTTATCTCACGTGTTTGTGGTGCCAGGGTTTCTACTGAAAGCAGCTAAGGCAGAGACATTTAGAGTGGAGAAGTTGTATCACCAATATAAATTTGCAGGTAATTAACAGAGATGAAAAGAAACCCCTAGAAATGCAAGTTGGAAAATGAGCCCCCCTTGTGTTTCAGGAGTCCTGGCAGTGTGTAAAGACAAGGACAAACATTGCAATAGCCTGATGCTCCTCAGCCACCAAACTGGGACAGGAATGGAAACAAAGGGGGAAATGGCCTTTGTTCTTCTCCCACCCGAGGCTCTGTCCTGAGTGTCCATCACCTGTGTCTGAACATCCATCACCTGTGTCTGAACGTCCATCACCTGTGTCTGAACATCCATCACCTGTGTCTGAGTGTCCATCACCTGTGTCTGAGTGTCCATCACCTGTGTCTGAACATCCATCACCTGTGTCTGAGTGTCCATCACCTGTGTCTGAGTGTCCATCACCTGTGTCTGAACATCCATCACCTGTGTCTGAACATCCATCACCTGTGTCTGAGTGTCCATCACCTGTGTCTGAACATCCATCACCTGTGTCCCTTCTCCCTCTGCTGGCAGAGACTCCACTGGATACTCTCCACAGTGCCAGAATGTGGGGTCCAGTCACAGCTTAATGGCAAACCCAGAGTAATTCAAGGTTGCACTTCACAAAGGAAAATCCCTCAGTGTCCCAAATCACAACTTGCCAAATGCTTCATTTTTGCCTTTTTAAAAAATAATTTCCTAGGTAAATTCAGTTAATTTAAGGAATAAGGATTTACTTATTTGGAAAATCTTAGCCTCTTCCAAATTCTGTTATAATTAATTCAAGACTATCTGCTACTGTTTTCTTGAGAGGAAACTGTTCCTTGGCTGCAGGAACCTTGGCACCAGAGCCCTGGGATCTGGTAACAGCCCCACATCTCCTGACAGGATGCAGGTTTCAGAGCAGTTGCTCTGGGCAGTAGCAGAGCAAGACACAGGTCTGAGAGCCATTCCTGGAATTACTGCATGTTCTAGGGAGCTTTTTGCAAAGATTGGGTTCCTTGATTCCAGGGGCTGAGCTTTGGCTCCAGACGTTGTTTTGATGTTCTCACTCTGCTTTTAGGGACATTATCCTATCTTTGAGGAGGTAAAAATAGAACTAAAGATGCTCAGAATTGTCAAGAAGGACTGAACTCGATATAACAGAGCTGAGCAAGGCAGAAGTGAAACGTGCTCCTGTCTCCCCAGCCCTCACATGATCTCCAGCTCTTGGCAGAGGTGACTGTAGGTGACGGAGATGCGTGTTTCTTCAATTGCTCTCTTTTGACCTTTACTTAGAAGTGTGCTGGGCTGTGCTGAGAGTACAACATCAACCTCCCTGCCTGAAGGCACTGACATGTCACACCAGTGAAAACAAGGGAGCCATGAACTGTGAATCCCTGAACAGTCACAAAAGCAACAAATGAGGTGCATATGAATAGAATGAAAGTTAAAATTCTTAAGTAGTGTCATGTGAGGCACTGTAAAGCTTGGATTTTCTTCCTTTGGTCATAACAGAACCTCCTCTCACACACCACATATTCTTCTCTAATTCTGTCTGAACCATCCCATTTGAAATCCCAACAAGTGCAGATGTTCAGCAGGTTTGAGAGTGAGAATGAATAATGAAAATTAATTCATGTTGTCCCATTGTAGAACAGTCAGTTCTGATCACTAGTTTTGAGTTTTTATGGGTTCTGAGGCTTTCTGAATGAGTTATGGTATAGAAGACAACCCCAGGTACTCCCTTCCTCTGCTGTGTCTTTGTCATTAACCAGTAAAAGGTTTCCTGCTTATGAAGGTGCTCTGAGGTCTCTTTGCATGCGGCAGAAGGGTGTGACTTGGCAGAGGTACAGAAGGTCATTCCTCCAGATGAGCCACAACTTCTACAATTGGATTCAAAGGAAACACAATTCTACACAGTATGATTTTAATTTATTCTAACTAATAAAGTGTCCTTGGGAGTGACTTCAGTGTTTCCCATCCAAAACGTAAGGATAACCACTTTATTCTTGGGTTTGCAGAAAGCAGTTGATCCAAAGGCAGGGTGGGTGTTTCCTTAGCAAGGCAGCAGGTGAAGGAGCTTTCCTTGAGGAGTTCTTGGCACGTTGGGGCAGTCTGAGGTTCCCTGCCGTGGGTCCTCCTGGGCAGCGGGAGGTGGGGTGCAGGCTGTGGGGTGGGCAGCAGCACTGCAGCAGTTCCTGCCCATGTGCAGGGCCCTGGACAGCTGCACTCACAGAACAGTGGGAATGTCTCACTGTGTCAGCCCCTGGTGCTGATGCAGCTGCCTCTCATTAACTTCTCAAGATGGATCATTCCAGCAGGCAAAGCATTTTCTTTAATCCCTAAGCGTGAAGACAAGTGTTTGTTTCTTTGCACTACAGATGTTCCTTCTGTTGTTTCACCTGCAACTTGTTTTGCAACTTCCAGTTGCATTGGGAAAACATGGGCCGTTTTCTCTGCCTTTGAAAAGGCACCAGTTCAGATTCTTTCACGTTGTGATATAATTTCCACTGGAATTTGGCTTAATTATTTTGTTGTGTTTTTTTCTACTTGAATGGCTTGTTTCTTTTAAATGTGCCCATAACATTTAGACAGACCAATATTTATTGTCTGCTCGTGGCTGTAGTGCTGCACTTGCATTAAATACCCAACAGACACCACAGGTTGTTGCTGCTCTGATCAAGAGCTGCATTTAACAATCCACATTGATTGAAATTTTTTCAATGGCAGATAAGCAGATAGACATTTAGGATTCCTGTTCATGTGTAAGTGAGCTTGACAGTGCTCAGTGCTGAAATCCCTCCTGTACTTGGGCAGTTTGCAGTTCCCCCTGTCAGGGTGACCTCTGCTGTCAAATCTGGCAGTAGATAAAGGGTGTAGCAGTTCTGAGAATCTGAGGAGAATAAAAAACCTCATTAATATTTCACTGGAGAGTGGTGAAATGAAATCACAGTTACTCTCATGAATTCTCTTATCAGTAGTCAAAATGGAACGGGATGGATCCTGACACTGGCAGATGTTTTCTTGTAGAAAAGGGTAAGATGACTTCTGTTTGAACAGATTTGGGGTTTTTTTTAAGACTTGTTCTCACTGAACAAGGGGCCATGTGTAAATGTGAAAACATTTCATGTGGAAATCTGAAACATGTTCATGTGCAAATCTGAAACACAGGAGTGTAGAGCAGAGCAGAGAGAAGGACTTTGGGCTGTGACTGCAGTCATGAGCGTCTTTAATTTTTCCATTAAAATTATTCACTGATAGTTTGAAAACTGCTGTGAATGAGAGACTGAATGTGGAGGGAATCGAGATGATTTATTTGTTTTATCTTATTGTTTAAAAAGTCAACCCAAAACCTGCTCCCCGTGCCCCTGATGAGGGCGCTGTGCCCTGTGACTCTGCTCGTTTATCCGCTCTTGTTGGATGCTTTGATGCAGGGATTCGACTCTCCGAGCACATTCCTGTTCCAGAGTCCCAGGGGAGCTGTGGCAGCCCTGGACCCCTGTCCAGCCCCCCTCATGTGCGGTCAGCAGCACCAGCTGCCCTGTACTGAAGGTTCCCCATCAAAGACTTGGGATCCAAGGTAAAAACAGTGCTAAACAGCACTAAGACTAACAACACGAGTTCTTAGTTCTCTAGAGGCAGATTTTGGTTTGAGAGCTTTCAGTCTTTCATTAAAACTCCATTTCATCCCAACTCCTGAGGATGAATTTCCCAGTCTACTCATTCCAAGTTCCTTGGAGTTGAGTGGGAGAGAAAGTGATGAAGAAATAATGACGGGAAGAGCAATAAAGGACTGAGACAACCCACTGCCAAGCTCAGGGGATGATCAGCAGGCAGTGAAATGTGCACACAGTGCTACATGTGGCTCCTGCAATCATTAATTTTATCATTATTGGAGAAAGTTCCTCCTATACAGCTGATTTCCTGCTGCTTTCAGATGGGGTCATAGCTGGGTCACTCAAAGCATATGCCTTCTTCCTTTTTCATTCCCTGCCTTCAGAAAGGGATAACTATTTCTTCCCAGCAGTGTGGATTCTCCAGTTAACCCTCTCTTGCAGTTTCCCACAGAGGTGTGGTGGTCACACTGCACAACATTGCCTTTTCCCCATATTCCACATACATTTTGCAGCATCCAAAGCAGGAGTGACTCCAGAGCAGTGTTCCAGTGCTGCCTTTGGTCAGGAACAGGTGTCATCTCACTAATACAGGGATTATTCTGTGTTCTACTGCTTCTACAGTGACACAGCAAAGTTAGAATTTCTGCTTTTGTGCTGTTCCATGAGTTGCCCTCCCAGCCTGCTGTTCCTGTGAGGGGTGCACTGAGGAATTGCCTCCCTGCCAGCCCTGTCTGTGCCTGTCAATGAAAGTGCCACTGTGAAGTGTCTTGGCTCAAGAGAGCAATCAGCCCACACCTCACAGGATGTCTTACTCTGCATTCCATCTCGAATTGAACTGCTTTCCACTTGGGGAGCTGCAGACTTTCTGCCATCTCTGCCTTGCTGTCCTGTGGACAGATAACACCTTCCTGCCTGGACCTGTGCCATTCTCCTCCCTTTGTGCACTGCATGCTTCACCCCCCTTCCCTGTCAGCACAGCCATCCTGGCACTAGTGGTTTATAATGCCTGTTTCTCTTCTGGCTGGTCCACTTTGGACATTTGCTGATCTCTGCTGTTTGCCTGCAGGGCAGCCTGGGCTGGTTGAGCCCAGTACTTCCCCCATCCTCACTCAGTCTCCTGGAAGTGCTGGCACTGCCATGCTCTTTGTAGGCTTTGGCAAATCTCAGGGAAAGATGCTCTCGATGGTTATTCCTCACCATGGGCACTCTGGGGATAACTCCCCTTGTCTCTCACTAGTTCAGTAATTCTCCAAAAACGTCCAGTTCATTGCAGTCTCAGTTTCCTGCCTCTCTTCAGAGCACAGGAGGAAGCACCTGACTTTGAGGAGCTCTGCTGGGCTGTGCTGCTGCTGCTGAACCCTCTGTGCCCAGAGGAGCAGCTCAGGGCAGCTCTGCTCTCCCTCACTCAGAGCTGCTGCAGTCCAGCCCTAATGAGCACAGGAGGTAACTCATCATTAAGGTCTAATGGAATCAGTCCTGGTTGATATTGCTCCAATTGCTCCAAATCAGTAAACACCCTTTCCAACAGCACAGCGATGCAGTGGAGATGGGTCAGTGCAGGAGTATCTGCTTTTACTGGAAGCCACAAGTGATTTAATTCTCCTGAGGCAAATAATGAGTTGGAAGAATCAACAGTATTTTAACTACCTTGTATCTGAAAATGATGACTGAGTCCCATAGACCAAAAATGGCAATTTCTTTGGACATCTTTTTGAAAGTCTCTAGAAAAGGATGAAACATTTTATTTCACATGCTACTGAGGAATACATTCCAAGACTTTAAAGGAATTTTTTTAATACATATATATATTTTTTTTCCTGGCATAGACCTTGCATTACCTTCTGTAATGAAGTATTTGTACAGCTGCTGTAATAACCATGTTTGTCTTCCATGACAGAAGGGAGCAAAGCTCCAAGTCAAAGCTTAGTGCAAGGTATGAAAGTAGAATGTGACTCATATGCTAAATAGGACACAATTTTTATAACATACTTGTTGGCTGTATTTTATGGATGGTGAGTACTCAATGCTCTTCACAAGCATTTCTGAATTGTTACATGGAGTGCCTCAGAAATCCTTTCTCAGACTGTCAGTAGGACTGACCCTTCCTTTGGGGAGCTGGCATTGTGCAGGGCTCTGTGAATTGAGGCCAGAGGGGACATTTCCAGCCCAGTGTGTTTTCTCTTGGGATAATTCCTTAGCAGGAGAATTCACCCCAGGATAAGGATTCAGCAGGCTCATTGCAAAGAGAGGGAAGAGGCAGGAGGGATCCTTCCCTACAGCTTCTTGCCTGCCTGACACAGCCCAGCTGGGGACACACACAGAGGAGTCTCCTCCTTTCCCTCAGTCCCTGCACCAGCATTACCTATGCCTTTGGGGCACTGCTGTGTTCCTCTGCTCTGGCACCGTCTCCTTAGAGAATTCGAGACAAGGGGCAGAGTCTGTCCAGGAATTCCAGGGAAATTGGAGAGGGAAGTTAGAATTGCAAAAATAGTGTTCCTGTAAATGTGGGAAAAGGTTGCAATGTAAACTCATCCTTGAGATCAGAGAATATGACTGAGGTTCATCTTCCAAAGCCACAAGAGAAGTTTCAAAGCTCAGATCTCACTAGATACAGGTCACTCCCTGCAGAGCTGTGGGGAAAATCCTGCTGCTTTTTGTGGAGTTGCTTGGTTCTTACTGCAACTGATTTGTCTCTTTGGTTTTGAGATGAAAGTGCTCTTTCTGTACATGTTTATTGGAATTGATCAGTCATATTAAACAAAGAAAAACAAGAAGGGAAGCTGCTTGGATTCATCAGTCCCAAGACCTTCTGTTTATAACTGCAGAATGACCAGAGGAAAGAACATCTCACCATATTGTAAGTTATAGTAAAAGCTGCCACAGAGAGTGGCAAGGTGCAGTTCCGATCATAAAACACACTGTGTGGGAAGTGAGTAATACACCAATCTGCCTCAAATGGGCAAGGCAATAAATAAAAGTGACTTTCTTCCTAAGAACACTGATAAACATTTCATTGCAAACACAAACTGGAGGCACAGGATGGACTGTTCCCACCAAAGTGTCCAAAAAGCTGCAGAGAGGCAGAAAATTGACTAAAGCAAGGACAATGAAGCGTGTGAGGAGGAAGATTCTGAGGGAACTTGCAAGAACATTTGTGGTCGCTGTCTGCCATCAGGGCTGCTGGACATCCCGGGTGGGGTGTTATGGCCGAGGGTACCAGGAGAACAATCTTCCAGCACCTGATGCAGCTCGGGTTGGAATCACGCGAGGCACCGGAGTTTGTAGGTGGTAGATTGAGGTGGTGCCACAGAGGCAGGTGAGGGAAGGGTGTCGGTGGGGCTGTGCAGGGTGGGAGCGGGGTGCTGAGGGGCAGAGCAGCCCCTCCCGAGCCTCCCGGGGGCTGTTCGGAGTCAGAGCAGCGCTGCAGCCGGAGCTGCTCCGCCCGGGCTGCGGGGCGCTCGGAGGTGGGGCTGGAGCGCTGCCGGCTCCGAGCACACCCGGGCAGCTGAGAGCATCCTCACCCTGCCGAGCACACCCGGGCAGCTCGGAGCATCCTCACCCTGCCGTGCCGAACACACCCGGGCAGCTCGGAGCATCCTCACCCTGCCGAACACACCCGGGCAGCTCGGAGCATCCTCATCCTGCCGTGCCGAGCACACCCGGGCAGCTCGGAGCATCCTCACCCTGCCGAGCACACCCGGGCAGCTCGGAGCATCCTCGCCCTACCGCCCTGCTGTGGCTCCTCCCTCCTGCAGCTCCTGCATCTCCTGGCGCTCCGGCGGGCAGGGGCAGCCCCGCAGCCTCTCCTCCTGCTACGAGTGGCCGTGAGGTAGCGCAGCTCGCACGGAGCCGGCGGGGACCGCGCTGGGACAGCGGGTGCTGCGCGGCTGCGGCTCGGCAAGCGCCGAGAACGACTGCGTTTCTATCGGCGCCTTTGGTACCTCGTTGTTTCCTGGGTTTTGGTCTGGTTATCGAGGATGCTCTCGGGTGAATATTTCTTCATCAGATGCCACAAAAGAGTGCCTAGGAATACAAAAAAACTTGTGCTGTGGAGCTGACGGTTCTGGTTTCAGCCGGTGAAAACTTGCAGAGTCAGTGAGAAGGCAAAGCAAACGGAATGCCAAGGACAATGTCAGTAATGCCTGGTAATTTGTCACTCAATGGGACGAGCTTCTTCAGTGAAAATCATGGCATCGTGGACAAATCCAGTGAGAAGAGGACTTGGAACGTCTTTCTGTTCTGCTTGACTTTTACCATTGCATTCCCAGCCCTTCTGAGCAGCATTTATTCGCTAGTTTCCCTGCTGAAAATGCAGAACAAAACCACGGTTGCGATGATTGTGACCTCCTTGGCAGTAGATGATTTGATCAGCATCGTGCCACTGGTTGTTTTCATGCTCACACAGTGGTCAAGTGAAGTCCTGCCCCAGCCCCTGTGCACCACATCGGCACTTATGTATTTATTCCAGGGCGTTTCTAGCAACCTGAAAGGGTCACTTATAGTTTCTTACAACTTCTACACCGTCAACACAGCTGAGACCCTGAGCTGCAGCACCTCCAAGCGACGTGTGAGCGTGGTCTGGGCCATCCTCACCATCTGGACCGTCAGTTTGTTGATCTGCATGTTGCCCCTCTGTGGGTGGGGCAGGTACATCCCCACCTCCTGGGGCTGCTTCACCGACTGTGCCAGTTCCTACACCCTGTTTGTGTTCATTGTCTACTCCCTGTGCTTCTCCGTGCTGGCGGTGCTGGCTGCTGCCCTCACTCAGCAGCTGCTGTGCTCAGCTGAGCCGCAGCTCTCGCTCTCGATGTACCTGGAGGTCCCTGGAGCCTTCCCCACCCCCGGCACCCCCGCGGCTGCCCCGGCGCTGTCCCCGCTGGACCCTGCGGATAAAACCCTGGAGCATTTCCAAAACTCAGAGGCGGCTTTGGGCAAGGGTGTGTCTGGGAGTAGTGCCCTCATGAGCAGGAGCCTCCTGGTGGGCTTTGCCCAGAAACGATTCTCGCTGATCGTTGCGCTGACCAAAGTCATTCTCTGGCTCCCAATGATGGTAAATTGTCAGGTCACTTTCTGGTGTTCACTTCCATTTCGATGGGATGTGACCTGTGGGCCATGGATTGAAGCAGGTGAACAGTGGCCATTGCAGATGTTCTTATGATGCAGTTGTGCCAGCAAAAGTCCTTTCTAGCAGGTCTGTGCCACTGCATGAGTTTAACTGGTGTCCAGAGCTTTGTTCATTGGTCTGATACTCTGTTGTCGCATCATTTGTGAATAAAGGGGAGAAGAATAAGGTCCCCCTTTGGTATTCCCAGATGTGTGACAAGGTGTCTGCTCAACACTTTGGAGCCTGGGAATTGTACTGAGCCAACATCCCCTCCTAACAGCTCTGAGTCACCTCCATTGCCAGATGGGTTAAAAAACTGGAGTTTGTTAGGAAAATTTATATCTGCAATCCCTGTGGTACTGGGGGTGGGAGGAGTGTGGTCCACGGGTAGGAGTGTGTATTTGGGAACAGGTACATTAGAAGGGGGTCTGTTGAGAACATGGGTGTGGGGCAGTGTGAGCTCTGTCCTGGCATGGGTGCAGACCCTGCACCTGAGCTGGGGTTCCTCAGTGCCACAGGAGGGGCTGAGCCATCAGTCCCTGCTGAGTTGCTGGGGTTGGGAGCTGTTTAGTAGTGCTCACCATCTATATTTCGCTTCAGCAAGGGTTTTTCTGAGAATTGCAGAGTGAGGGGAAGAGCAGTGAGGGTGTTTGCTCTCTGTTGGAACCAGAATTGTTGTGCTCAGCAAACACCTGTGCCTTACAGCTGTGTCATATTCACAGGGAGATGTTCTGTTTATTCCTGGAAGCATCTCAAGTGCTTGAAGTGATTTAAATTTCAAAATGCTCTGCCTTCCAGGTACAGATGGTTGTCCAGTACATCACTGGTGTGCAGAGCCTTTCTTTTGAGGCACTGAGCTTCCTGCTGACTGTGCTGGCTGTCATGGTCACCCCTGTGTTTGTCCTCTCAGAGCACTGGCTCCACCTGCCCTGTGGCTGCATCATCAACTGCAGGAGGGATTCCTGTGCAGTGTCCTCAGAAGATCTCAAAAGTAAGTGTGAAAGGCTTGCCTTGGGTTAACAGAGGATGTCAGACCTTCCCTGGTAACCTCCTTGGAGTCTTCTAGAGCCCTGTTTTCCTCTGGGCCTCAGGCCAAAACAGCTGGGATGGAATGGGTTGGTTGGAAGGGATCATATGGGCTCAACTGCAGAAGTTAAGAGCTCAGTATTTCTGAAGATGTGGGAATTCTCTGGAGTGAAAGTCCTCTAACATAGTGGATACATTTCTGACATCTGCTGCATATTTAGGGAGAAAGAGCTCCCGAATCCCAGAGAAAGGCCATGCCCTCTGCGTGGCTTTCACTTGCTTTAAACACACCCTGCAGGTGCAGAATGGCTTGTGCTGCCACTGTTGCCCTTTTAGCCATTTCTTTGGATAGAATGACTGCAGTTCATCCAGAAGGTAGTTTTTTTTCTTCTCAACAGTTAATTTGTTTTATGGACAGAAAATTGCCTGTTTGTAGCAGTGGTTGGATAATTTATTCCATGTAATTTTCAATGTGTGTGTAATCTCATTTTTCTCCTTGGTCTTGACTCTTAGTATGGTGTTTCCTCCTTTCCCGCTTAGCCAAACGCAAGGGTTTTGAGTTCAACCTGTCCTTCCAGCAAGGTTATGGAATCTACAGAATATCCCAGGAAAACCACCCCCACCAGCACAGCGATGGTAAATCTGTGTCCTGCCACAGCCTGGTGTGCTCTGCCTGCGAGGAGCCGGAGCCCGGGAGGGGCAGTGCTGCTGCCCCCCTGCCCAGCCCCACTCGGGCCCCATCAGAGGGCACAGAGCAGGACCCAGGGACCATCGCTGACCCACCAGAGTGCAGGCTGTCCCACGAGGGAGGACACAGACCTGACCTCAGCGACTGGGAATGGTGCAGGAGCAAATCCGAGCGGACCCCCCGGCAGGTACAACAGGGATTTCTTACTGCTGTCTGCTGTGTGCCTGCATGGTTTGTGTGTGGCAAGAATTCAGTGTGAATGATCCTAATTCATCTTCATGAATAGGAAGTTTCTTTCCAAAAGACTCTGAAAGATGACATTTTCAAGAGTACTTTGAATCATCAGGTGATTCTTTTTGTCATCCTTATATTTTGGGTGAGGGAAAAGCAGAGTCAAACATGAATGTGCACTGTGGCACTCAGTGGACATTTGGCATTACAGTAGGTGGGAGTGGGTAAGAGCCTGTGTGAAGTCCACAGAACAGGAGCTGTAGAAGGCTTTAGCTTGGAAGGACCTCTGGAAGTCACCTAATCCAACCTCCTGCTCCAAGCAGGGTGTCTTCAAGTTTGACAAACTTACCCTCGACCTTTGCCCGTGCATAGATGAGGTGTATTTTACATCCCATTAGGGGAATCCCTCTCCATCTGAAGAACACAAGTTTATCATCTGAGTCAGAGTAGGAATGTGTCTGATATTTGCAATTTGACTGACCTTTCATAAAAAGCCAGTGCTCACTCTGTTGCAGTGTGCAGAGATGAACTACTGCATTTGGGGGCAAAAGTAAGGGATGACTCAGCCTGGTTTTAATGTACCAGTTCTTGCTAAGGTCTTGTGTGCCATGTACACTCTGGTTAATCAAGTCACTATATCAGTAGGTTCGTAACTGGGGCTCTTCTTACAGGAGTTTCCAGATGGTGTTTCAAACAAATAATAATAATTTCTTCTCCCATGCGCTGTGGCTGCCAGTTGAGACTGCAGCCCCTGAGTCCCACTGCAGCACGTGTGGGCAGCTCTCTGTGCAGCACCTGACAGCAGCTGCCTGGGGTGCTTTCTGTGCCCTGGGGCTCTGTGTGTCTCTTTTGGACATACTCCTCACTGTTTGCATTACAAAGAGTCACAATTCATCCTCTTCTGACCTTTTCCAAGGTGTAACCCAGTGTGCAGTTGCCAGGCATCAAGGCTGCCATGGGGGAAAAGTTCCAGGCTTTGGAGTTGCAGCTCTCCCTGGTTCTGACATTCAGCAGGAGCTGCCAGAGCTTCACAGCTGACATTTGCTTTGCTGCTTGGAAAGGGCAGTGTGTGAAACCCCCAAGCTTTGTAAAAATAGCTTTAGTGTGTTGCTCAGGTGTATGCTGGATGAAAGATCAGTTTGGGCCACACATTAAATAAGTTGAAAACCATTCCTTGTATTCATCCTGTCTGGAAGTCTGAGTGTCTAAGAAAAGTCACTTTGTTGTCATCCCTGCATTTCTCATGTGTATTAAAAGAGGAGTCCATGGCAGTGACTGGCCCTGTCCTTCTGCAGGGAATACAGAGGTTCTCAGAGAGCACATCAGTGCAGGTGTTCTCACTCAAGTGCTTCCAGCTTCCTTTTCCATAAGAACCTGTAAGAACTGGAGGGAGGAGGAAGAACAGCCATTCCACATGGATGCCCAGCTGGGCTGTTGGGTGATTTGGTTCAGGAGCCCTCCCCTCTGAATTCCCACCCAGCTGGCAGGGGTGGCCTGTCCTGCTGCCCTGCCCTGCTCCCCTGCCTCGGGTGGTGCAGGGAAACCAGGGCTAGGAAGTGTCACAGCACTATTTCTGTCTCCCCCTCTGAGCCCCGGGTGACCCCTGCAGAAGGCTGCCCATTTTCATTTGTGTTGTGAGAGCAGCATTTTGTATTCTGTTGTTTCCAGACCTTAAATAAGCAGCAGGGAAGGTATTCATGAGTTTGACTGGGCTGTTTGAAGAGCAGGGTGCCAGACAGCACATGGGATTGCTTTGGTTTCCTGCTGAAGCCTTGGAGGGTGGCACTTCCTTGGGGTGATAATACTCATGTCACAGCTGGTTGTCTCCTCATTGTCTGTTCTGTGAGGAAGGAGTCACTCCATCAAAGTGATTTCTCTGGAATAAAAGTGGCACAAGGGAGAATGAGGCAGCAGGGTTTATTTAATACCTGTATAGAGTGGCTGTAATTGAGAGGGAGAGAGAAAATGGTACTTGTCATTTCTAGCTCTCACTCAGCTGCATTTTTGAAAAATTCCTGTAACATCTCATAAAGTGCCCATGTGTCTCCCTTCCTAAGGAGATGAGTGTAAATATGTCATGTCTTTTTTTGCCTGTATTAAATGCCTTCGGGCAACACAAATCTCCCAGGCTGGCAGTATGTTCCAGGCTTACTGGTTGTTCTTTTTCTCTCTCCCTCCATAACTCATCTGTGGGTCGCCTCAAGCAAACTCTTTGAAGAGACTTTGTGCAGAAGATCTCTACATGCCCTGCAAGGGGAAAGAGAGGGAGGCTGTGTAAGTGACGGCAGTGAGAAGTTTGGTTAACATGGTAGATTCCCAAGAGCTGGAGGATTTATTGATAATTGTGTCTAGAGAAGGGAGCTGTTCATGCTTTTCTCCCCTGCTCTGCAGCCATTTCCTCTCTGAAACAAAAAAATAACCAGGAAATTCCAGGAACTGTGTGCTTATCCAGCCTGGATGATGGTCTGTGCAGGTGCTAAGCACTGGAGAACTTGGACACTGAGTTTAAGGTCCTTGGAACATGATGAATCCAGTTGCAGTTAATATAAGATGTGATAAGTATGTAGAACTTCTGGTATTTGAAATATTAGTGTCAGCCTTAATGAATATCCAGGCTTCCTCCAACAGAATAAATTCTTCATCACTTGTAATCTAGAGTTTGAAATGGTTCTGAACATCACCTGTGACTACATCAGAAACAATCCAAAGCTGACTGCAGTCACATTCCTGGCTTGTCAGTAATCCCCCAGCTCTGCAAGTTACTGAGAGGCTCCTGCAGCCCCAAAGAGAAGCAGAGGGAATGCCCCACACCCCTGGGATGCACTTCCCAGCAGGGAGGGTCAGGCTCTGCTTTGGCAAGTGAGGAAATTAAGATTTCTTGTGTACTTGGCAGCTTAATACCCTTTATTAATATTTCATGTAATTATAATTATTTCATGGCAGACCAGGCAGAAAAGGGTGGGGTTCTTTGGTTCCTGTCAGTTTGCAAGGAGAGACACAAGAATAAGTTCTGTAAAAGTTACTTTCCCCCTTTCTCTCCCCTTTCCTTCCCCTTCTCTCCCCCCTAAGGAAAGCCACAGGGATCAATAACTTGTTTTCTATGCAGGAAAGGCCACATAGTTTCTGGATTCCATTTCTAGGATAATTTAAAAACTAGAGGCAGATGACTCTTGGTGGGCCTTCTCTCGTTGCTTTGGGCATTTCCAAAAGGAAACCTTTCTGCCAGGGCCATTCCCAGCTGTCCTGGAGCTTGGAGAGGTCAGGAGCTTCCCCGAGGGACAATACCCTCCCCTAGGGACAATACCTTTCCCTATGGACAAGACTCTCTCTGGTGAATATGACCCAACAGGACAGGGGAGCCCTGACCCACACTGATAATGAGGAAGGTTTTGTCTCATGGCAACCACAGCTGCCTCCTGTCTTCTGTGAAATCTGGGAGGTGGATAATGTAATCAAATAATGAAAGGATTTGTTTATCAATTATGCAGTGATTTTTCTGCTCAGAATACATCAGCACTCCATAAGGAACAAGGACATTTGTGATTTCTTTAATTGGGATTTTTTTTCTTTGCTTGTTGCAAATGTGCTGGTACATGGTGTTTTCCAGTGAAATCCCTGTCCCAGATTCCAACAGAACATTCTCTGGGCATCTTGGGTGGGGGCTGCATGGGGGGATGTCCTGGGGTGGGACAGGATGGACACAAATCATCTCCACAAGGGCCAGGAGCTCGAGGAAAGCAGCACAGCCTTGGAGGTCCTTCAGCATTCCCAAGGCATGAATATACATATATATATTATATTAGGCAACATCGTAAACTGCCAGCTTGGTGTTTCTGTGCTGCAAAGCTGCAGAACATGGCCCTGAGGAGGCACAGCTCTGAGTCAGTGCTGGGCTGCAGCTTTGGGGGGCCCTGGCGGGTATTTTGGGTGTCCAGTTCAAAGTTGTCCTCAACAGGAGGACAGTGATTTTGGCTTCCAGGATGTTCTATGTGGGGAATGCCATGATTTTATTAATTGAAACATTTGAGCATTTCCAAATTGAAACCTTTCAATGCTACCAGAGATCAAGAAATTAACTGTTAAAGGGGAAATACTTCACAGAATCACAGAATGGTTTGTGTTGAAAGAGGCCTTAAGGACCAAGCTCATTCCACCCCCTGCCATGGGCGGGGACACCTTCCACCAGCCCAGGTCACTCCAAGCCCCATCCAACCTGTCCTGGGACACTTGCAGGGTGGGACAGCCCCAGCCTCTCTCATATCTGTGCATATATAGATAGATACATATATATATATGTATATATGCATGTGTATGTTGAATAAATAAACACTTGTATGCATCTGTGTATGTGGACATGCAGAAGAAAAGTGTCTGTAAGTGGCTAAAGAATCAGAACAGAGTGAATTTTTAATCTGCTGTGTTGAAGCAGAGGAGTGTCTGATCCCTCCTTCACCTCTTCTGGCTGACAGTGAGTGAGGTCCCTGGAAGTCCAGTGTTCCCTTCCAGGGTCAGAATGAGGTTCCCATGGCCCTGTGGAATTGCCACGGACACCAGACTGGGGTGGGGTGGGTGATGCCCTTCAGCTGTGGCGTGTCCTTCTGCTGTGCTGCCACTCCTGGTGGAACTGAGTCTGGTCAAACAAGCTCAGTGCTGGAGTTGGAGGAAAAGCTGTTCATTTTCTTTGGAGTTATCGTGTCTGATACGCTGCAAAACTGCTGAGACACAAAAGCTGCAAAATGGCACTTTGGTTGAAAAGAGAGGGTTTGTTTTATTTCACAAAGCTCTGTCCCTTTGCGTCAGTGCCTGGTTCCTGCCTGCAGGGCCCAGAGCCCACAGTGTTGTGGGGCACAGTGTGCAGGGCCACCTCGATTCTCTGCTTTAGAAACAGGGGAAGGTGCCTGGAATTGAGCAATGTTTCTACTGGAATTGTTCTAGTGGAAAATGACAGAGATCACTGGCTCCTTGGTCAGTGACTGCACGGTGACATAAAAGACCTGATGTGTCTTTTTCACTTCAGGCAGTAAATACTGATTTGTCTAGAGAAAACAGACTTCTGAAAGGATCCACTAAGTCCTTGGGAATTGTCTCATTCTCTAGAACCAGAGTGTTTGTTCCAGTGTGTGAGGATTGCTCATTCTCCCTCCAGGTGCTTCAGACATCCTCTCATCTTCCTGGTGTTCAAGCTGACAAATAAAGCAGCACATAATGTTGCACTAAAGGAATCAGCTTTTATTTAACTATTTTTTTTTTGTATTCTGTCAATGTCACAGAGTCACAGTCACTTGGGACTTCACTTTTTATACTAAGCTGTATAACTTCTTTCTGCTCCTTCAAGTCCTCAGTACCAGGTATCTCAAATTCTGCAAGGAAAAGGCAGTAAAATAAATTAACAAGCTGAACATAATTATTTATAATGGATCCAGACTTGAAAGACTGCCTCGGGTAACAGTCCCTGTTTGTGTTTGCAGCGCTCGGGAGGAGCCTTGGCCATCCCTCTGTGTGCCTTCCAAGGGACTGTGTCTCTGCAGACCCCCACCGGGAAGACCCTCTCGTTATCCACCTACGAGGTGAGCTCTGAGGGGCACACAATAACCCCCGTGGCCAAGAAAGTCGAGGTGTATCGCTCCAAAAGCGTCGGGCACGAGCCCAGCCCGGAGGGGTCCCCTCGCTCGTGGGCTGACACCAACGTGAAGATTCACCTGGAGGTGCTGGAGATCTGTGACAACGAAGAGGCCCCGGACACCGTGTCCATCATCAGCAACATCAGCCAGTCCTCCACGCAGGCCAGGTCCCCCTCCCTGCGCTACTCACGGAAGGAGAACAGGTTTGTGTCCTGCGAGCTGGGGGAAAGCGCCTCCTACTCCCTGCTCCTCCCGTCCCACGGCAGCACCATCAGCATCTCCATCCCCGACACCGTGGAGGGCCACCGGAGCAGCAGCGGGCAGCAGCCGGGCAGAGGGCACCAGGAGGACATCCAGCTGCTCAACCAGGCGTACAGGGAGCGCGAGGGGCACGGCAGCAGCTCCTGACAGGAGTGCCCTCGCACACCGGGCTGCTCCGGGCTCCTCATCGCAGCGGGCACAACCTCTGCGGGTCTGCCCCACCGGGCAGGCTGGATTTGGGTGCACTGTCAAATCAGTTCCAACTGTTAATGCTCTGTCAAGGGGATAACAGATACTCAAGTGCTTTACAGCTTTGCAGAGTAGATTTCAAGCTATTTATTTACGTATCTATTTATTTGAGGAATGTGTGCGCCTAAAAGGAATCCTAAATAAAATCTCAAAGAGCAGTCGTGGAGTTTGATGGCACTGGATGTCTGTGGGAAGCCGTGGAAATGAGGGAGCGGCTCCACGGCTGGAAGTTACAGTAGTTTTCACTCGCAGTTCTTTTCAGCGCTAAGGTTGACAAAATACCAAAAATATTTAAATTTCTGTTTTCTGTTTTTTTTTCGGAGTGTGAAAGGAGATGATGGAAACGCTGCAGGTACCTGCACGGGGATGGACATTGCTCTGGCAGCAAAATCCCACTGGTTCCAAGCACGAGCACCGCTTAGGTGTCCGGATGCACTGTCATGGATTGCTACTGGAGCAAACAGGATAAAACTTAAAATCACCGAGGGACTCAGCACCAGGCACTTCTCTGTCCTGGGCATCTAAACACCAGCACCAGGAGTAACAACTGCCCCAGTGTATTGGCACCTGCAGCCTAAGGGATGTGGATGTGTGGATGCATAAACCGGCGTTCAGTGAGGGACGGAAACTCAAACCCGGGTCAATGCGGGGCGGGGACTCGAACCAGGGTCAGTCCAGGATGAGGGGACTCGAACCCTGGTCAGTGCGGGACGGGGGCTCGAACCGGGATCAATGCGGAGCAGGGACTCGAACCCGGGTCAGTGAGGGACGGGGACTCGAACCGGGGACAGTCCGGGACGGGGGCTCGAACTGGGCTCAATGCGGAGCAGTGACTCGAACCCCGGTCAGTGCGGGGCGGGGACTCGAACCCGGGTCGGTGAGGGACGGGGACTCGAACCAGGGACAGTGANAACCCGGGTCAATGCGGGGCGGGGACTCGAACCAGGGTCAGTCCAGGATGAGGGGACTCGAACCCTGGTCAGTGCGGGACGGGGGCTCGAACCGGGATCAATGCGGAGCAGGGACTCGAACCCGGGTCAGTGAGGGACGGGGACTCGAACCGGGGACAGTCCGGGACGGGGGCTCGAACTGGGCTCAATGCGGAGCAGGGACTCGAACCCGGGTGAGTGCGGGGCGGGGGCTCAAACCCAGGTCAGTGCGGGGCGGGGACTCGACCCGGGGACAGTGCAGCGCGGGGGCTCGAACCGGCGGCCCTGAGGCGGAAGCGCGGCGGGCGGTGCGGCGGAAGGGGCGGTGCTGCGGGCG
>VXAU01003691.1:786030-832098 GCA_013399695.1 Formicarius rufipectus | reverse complement strand
TGCTGTGGGAGCTGTGTGGATGCTGTGGGAGCTCTGTGGGAGCTGTGGGAGCTCTGTGGGAGCTGTGGGAGCTCTGTGGGAGCTGTGGGAGCTCTGTGGGAGCTGTGTGGGTGCTGTGGGAGCTGTGTGGGTGCTGTGGGAGCTGTGTGGTGCCGAGCGGGGCGGTCGGTGCTGTGGGTACCAAGCGGGGCGATCAATGCTGTGGGTGCAGTGGGTGCCGAGCGGGCACTGAGCACTCGCCGTGCTGTTCCCCAGAGGGCTGTGGTGCGCATGGACGAGCGCAGGGAAGAGCAAATCGTGCAGCTCCTGAATTCCGTGCAGACCAAGAATGACAAAGAGCAGGAAGCCATGTCCTGGTGGTCCGGGGATGAAGAAAGGTAAAGGCGCACAGCTGCTGGTTCTTTTATTGGGGTTAAGCTGAACAGAGTTTCTGCAGACTGGCAGGAAGATGTGTCAGAAGTTACTGCTTTCAGTGAGTGAACTGGATTAGCAAATGCTCTCAGGTTTTTCCACCTGTGTTGTCACACTGAAGTGGTTGTAGCCGTTGCTGTAAAACTCCTTTCCATTTATTGCTGACTTTGGGGTGTAACACTTCTACATAAAATAATAAAATCCTGTAAATGATCTTAGGCCTTACTGGCGTACATATATGGGCTTTTTAAGCTCCCCTGACCTCTGGAATTTCTTTTTCAGAGGTAGCATTTGACTTCTGTTTTCAGTTATTCTGCAGTTTTGGAATCTTCTCTCACTCTCTGTGGAGCAAAGTCTGTTCTGAACTGGTTAAGGATTTCCAGTAATAGCAGTGAACTGAGTAGGTGTGCTGAAATCAGGGGATGGGAGATTCATTTTGCTGAGAGATGCAGTTACAGGGCAGTGGGTCAAGCAGTAACTCTCTGAAAATGTTTTGTTGCTTTGTGGCTTCGTTTGGTACCAAAGAACACGTTTGTTTTCTGGGGACTGATTTTTGGTGGCTCATAATTTCAGACTAATTGGTTCAATGACATGCACCATAATGATAGGTTGTCGAGAGGAGCTGTGGCTGCCCCATCCCTGGGAGTGTCCAAGGCCAGGTTGGATGGGGCTTGGAGCTACCTGGGCTGGTGGGAGGTGTCCCTGCCCATGGCAGGAGATGGCACTGGATGACCTTTAAGGTTCCTCCAACCCAAACCATTCCCTGATTTTTCTGTTGCATTGGGCTCATGGTTTATTGAGTGAGGGATGAAACGTCCCAGCCCCAAGTTCGTCTTTTTCTGGAGTGGCTCCCTGCACTCTGCACATGGCCAAGCACAGATCGGATAATCCCTGAAGCTTCTGTTCTGTGATTCCAGCCCTGCAGAACAGCCTGTGAAAGTGGAACCAGATGCTGAAAAAGCTCCTGTGAGACGGAGACCAACCTTGGAAAAAACATCCCTGGATCGGGATGTGGAATATCTCTTTGAAAAAAATGAACAGGACACTGATTTAGATGAGCAGCTTAAAGAAGACTTGAGGAAGAAGAGATCTGATCCCAAATACATTGAAATGCAGGTACTTTTCCTGTGTTAAGTAGAAGACATTTCATTGGAATGTTTGGGTTTTAATTAAACTAACCTGAAAGTGTAATTGCTTGCAGTATATTTTCTAGGGAGCTGCCATGATGTTACTTTTCCTAAAAATTACCTTCAGAATTTGTAAAGTTCTTGCTTATTGATAGGGCAGTGATTAAAAATGTGAAATTACACATTTCAGGGACAGTTTTAATGTAAAATTTGAAGCTGACACATTGTTTCATTGAGTGGGTTTCTCTTTCTTTTTATGGATTGTGTCCCTGCAGTTATGTCTAAAACTGAAAGCACAACAATGGGCTCCGAAGGAATTGCATCTTGAAAACAGCACTTCTGTTGTTCTAGCAGCCATGTATAAAAAGTTGTCCAACAAAGCTGTCATGAACACCAGTTCTCCCTTCAGTACCAGACCCTGTTCTTTCAGCTGTTGAAACCTGCCTCATCCTGTGCTGAGCTGCTGGGTTTGGATCATCTTTCTAAATTTAATGAAACTGAAAACACACATGTAATTAAAGTTATTTTCTATGGACCTGGGTTTATATAAGTATTGCTGTGCAATTTGTCATTATTTCACAGTTTAGCCTGGATTATAGATGGAATCTCTTTACATTGCTTCAGTTAAAGAGGTGGTTAAAGATACTGTTGTTTTCTTTCCCACAGAGATTCCGAGAGAAACTCCCCTCCTATGGGATGAGACAGGTAAGTGTGTATTTAATTAGAAAGAACACGTGTTTCTGTTGCTGTGTCATAAAATAATGGCTATACTGCTGGTTCTCACTGCCATTAGTTTCCCAGTCACAGGATAACATCAGTGGCAGTATGGGCTGTAACTAATTGATGTGAATTCTTCATTTGATGCCCCCTGTGTGAAGTAGAAAGTGAGTCTTCTGATAGGTTTGCTTTTATAGGTTTAGTGAGTGATGAGTGAGCTTTCTCCTAAAATTCATCTATTTGCCGTAATGTCGTTTCTGTTAGTGTTTGTTTTCTAAAACTGTCATAATCCTATTGACAGTCTGTGGAATTGGGAGGTAGAGGCTGGGAAACTCTTCCTGGTGGTACCAGAAATGTTAAAATACTGTGCTAAAAGCCTTCAGTTCATGCAGTCTTGGAGGCCGGCAGGGCAGACGCTCGTTTTTGGTCCCCAGAGATGTACAGGAGGCAGGTAGGAGGCAGAGCACTTGAAAATGTATTTCAGGCCCTCGGTTGAGTTCTTTTATGTTGTTTTCATACAGGATTTAAAGATCTAAAGCCAATGCTCAGATTGGATGTGCTTTAAACCCTACACATGGAAAGTGCAAATGAGCAGAAATTATTTCTGTGGAGTTTAACCTAAACTTTGTTGCAGTGTTATGACAAAGACCTGGGTGTTTCTTCAGCTCCTCAGAGGTCACCGCGCGGTTGCAGAGAATTGTCAAAGTCCAGTGCAGCGTGTTGTGCACACTAACACAGTAAATGCTTCCTCTGTGGAACCAGGAGCTGGTGAACCTGATCAACAGCAACCGTGTCACTGTGATCAGCGGGGAGACGGGCTGTGGGAAAACGACGCAGGTGACGCAGTTCATCCTGGACGACCACATCGCGCGCGGGAAGGGCTCCACGTGCAGGATCGTCTGCACCCAGCCCAGGAGGATCAGTGCCATCTCCGTGAGTGCCCTCTGCCAAACCACTCGCCTCTGGCCATTGTACCTGCCCCGTACAGCTGAGCTTCCCACGTGCTCCTTTTCAGTTGTCTGAGGTTCGGTTGTGAGTAACAACTTTGCTCCTCTGCAGTAATTTGATATTTTGCAAGTTTTGGTTGTTGATTTGAGTACTGGCGCTGCAGGCTCCTTCTCTGAGTTTAGTCATGGGTTTAATGGGTTTGGGCAGTGCAAATGTGAATTAAGATAAAAACTAATGCTGTGTCAGGCCCTCTAGAGGTGTGTTAATAAGCAGGAAAGATGTTGGCTTTCAAGTGCTCAGGAGTTATTCTTCATAGTTCAGTGTCAAGTGATGAGTGACCCTTGCTTTACCCTGAGGGAAAGCTTGCCCTGCTGAAAGGGAGTGTGGTTGTGTTCCTCTGAAGGACACAGACCTGCTTTCGGGTTGCTGACAGGAAATGCTTTTCTCAAGAGAGGAGAAAAAGTGGTTTTCAGGGCATTTCTTTGTTGTTTACAGGGCATCTCAGTTCCAGGTATTTCCTTCTGATGAGTAGCTCAATCACAGCCTGTGTTCTTTTTTTAAAGCTTTCTTTATATTCCTTAGGTGGCTGAGAGGGTGGCTGCTGAGAGGGCAGAGGTCTGTGGCAGTGGCAAGAGCACAGGGTACCAGATCCGCCTGCAGAGGTGAGCAGCTCCCTGGGCACTGAGTGCTTCTGTGGGAAGTACCAACTATTGTTACACAAAGGAACCTCGTTGTTGAAACAAAACTGCTGGTGAGAGAGGACAGCTCAGCCCTCCCAGAATTTCAGTTGGAATTTATAGAACCTCCCTGCTACTTCTCTTTGCTGCTCAGTGAGGGCTGTCACACTGCTGTGGCTGTCACACTGCTGGGACCGAGTGCTGGGCCTGGAGAGCTGCAGCAGTTGGGGGTCAGCACTGCACTGTGCAGGTGATGATAAAGGATGTCTGGAAGTCGGGGCCTCTGTCAGATCCCTGGGTCGTTCCCCATCCACAGAAGGGATGCAGCTGTGGTCCAGTACCTGGTTCCTCCAGTTGAGCTGTGAGTGAGTCAGAGTGGGGCTCCTTCATCACATCTCTTCTGGCATCTGCACTTGGGTTTTAAGCTTTTCAGGTATTTTGTAAAATACAGAAGAGAACTGAGCAATTCTTACTGTGTCTCTTTCAGTCGGTTGCCAAGGAAACAAGGTTCAATTTTGTACTGTACCACAGGAATTGTCCTCCAGTGGCTCCAGTCAGATAAGTAAGTGTTCTGTTTAATGAGAAACTGAATGCAATTAGGAGATCAGTCCTGAGCTGTTTCGAACAGTCCTTTGCTCTGTTTTGTAATTTTGCTAAAAACAAAGGTCTGACTTCTTTCTCCTCTATTTTAGACACTTGTCCAGCATCAGTCATGTAGTCCTTGATGAAATCCATGAAAGAAATCTTCAGTCAGATGTTTTAATGAGCATTATTAAAGATCTCCTAAATATTCGACTGGATCTGAAAGTCATACTCATGAGTGCTACTCTAAATGCAGAGAAGTTTTCTGAGTACTTTGGTAGGTGCAATGCTTCCTAGGAATGTTCGTCTTGAATAATTTGGGTTTCTTCAGTGAAGTGCAGTTCTCAGACTGTAGAACTGATTTTTATCAAAAGAGGAAATCACTTCAGTTTTACAGAGTTGGCAGCTGCTGGAGATGCTGGTTCTCTAGTTTTTCTCATCAGGAACCTGTATTGCTTCTTGTTTTGTTCTTCAGACATCTTATGGAAGCAGAATCTACAGAGTATTTTCCAATTAAATATTTACCACATTTTAGAGCCCTTGGTGTGAGTGGGCAACCAGATTGAACAGTTAGTTGTTCAGTCTCCGGCTTTATCGTGTAGCTGGAACCAGGTGAATGTACTGGTGTGCACTATACTGCTTGCTGCCTGTGCTTTTTAACTCAACTTTACATGGTGAATTTGGCATATTCTATGGGAATTTGAAAATAAACATCAGGAAAACCATACAGACATGGTAGCTATATTGCAGAAATAGTAAAGAACTGATTGCCTCCATCACTTCAGTGCAGTGTTTCATTGGTGGTTTCAAACCTGAGTTACGCCTTTCTCCACAGACCACTGTCCAATGATCCACATCCCTGGGTTCACTTTCCCAGTGGTGGAATATCTGCTCGAAGATGTAATTGAGAAGTTGAGGTAAGTGACTTTTCTGAACATCATTTCCGAAAGTATTTGGGGGGGGGTTGGCTTAGTAAGTGTGTTCAAAGATTAACTTGGTATAAAAAAGAATTGCCTTTATTTTTGAACAGAGAATCTTTCAAGGGAAGTCTCATAGGTTGTACAACAGTTACAGATGGCGCATGGAAATGTTGGCTTGAGGGGGAGAAAAGCCTTGTCTGTCTTTTGATATGGCGAATTTCAGGCCTCTAAATCAAACAGTCTTTCTTGCTGTTGGGACCCTTTTTTCAGCACGTTCTCATGTTTACTGGGGTAGGCAGCTGTTCCTGTAGGTAAGATTCCTGTCAGAAGCTGAGGAGCGCTCTCTGCACGGTGTAGCTGAAGCACAGCCCCCTGTGCACAGTTGGCAGGCTGCTGTGCTGGAGATGCCCCAGCTGGCAGTCGGTGTGCTGGTTGTTCCCAAGGTACACCCCCGAGAGCACGGAGCGGCGGCCGCGCTGGAAGAGGGGCTTCCTGCAGGGCCACGTCAGCAGGCCCGACAAGGAGGAGAAGGAGGAGGTCTACAGGCAGCGATGGCCTGAGTACCTCAGGCAGCTGAGGGGCAGGTGGGCCTGAGTTACTCCTTTGCTTTGAGCTTTCAGATACCTTGTAACTGAACTGGGAATTGGTTAGGCTTTACTGATGGTGGGGTAGTTGCTACTGTGGAAAAGGATGATGGAATTCCTGCAGCCAGGGAGGTGGTTTAGAGGTGCCTGCCTGTGCAGACTGTAAGAGTTGATTGTTCAGGTTAAATGTAAAATCATTGCCTAAGTGCAGTCCTTGGATAATCCAGGAGGAGGAGACAGAACATTCAAGTGCTTCAAAGGCTGTTCAGTCATGACATGGAAATCCATAAACTTACTATTCTGAACTGACAATAATTGCACTGAACTAAATCTGGAGAGGCAGGAATTGCTCAAAGAACTGCTCAGAGGTGGGTCAATGACTGTGTGACAGACCTGACAGCAGGAGCAGGAGCATGTGGCTTTGCATGTTACAGGTCACCAGTGTCTGTGCTTCCACTGCCTGCAGGTATTCAGCGAGTACTATTGATGCCCTGGAAATGATGGATGATGACAAGGTGGACCTTGACCTCATAGCAGCTCTGATCAGACACATCGTGCTGGAGGAGGAGGTACAGCCCCATTGCTACCACCACTGGTGGGACTGAGCTGGCCAGGGGCTGTTGGAGTGGCAGAGCTGGGGGTGGCTTTGGCTTATCACACACAGGAAGGAGAGATGTGCTTTGGTTTGCTCTCCTGAGCAGTAATTGAACAGCTTTAAATATCTAATGACTTCTTAAGCCCTGAAGTTCATGCCAGTGGTCATTGAAATGGTTGGATGGAATCCATGTTCATAGGGGAGCATTTTCATTAATGGATTGTGGGTGTTACTGAGAACTGTGTACATGAGAAGCTTGGAGAATTTACAAATGCATTGGATGTGCTCATTCATGGTCCCTTCTGAGCAAGGGGTAAAAAGAGCCAGAATTCTTTCACTGACAGCAGGGATTGTCTCCTAGGTAAATGGGGCAGAGCTGAAGGTTTGGGTGCTATATGGATTTGTATTGCTGCATTTTTTTTCCTTTTGGCTAAGTGTTTAAATAAGCCTTCGAACTAAATGTATACCTTAGTTATTTGATAAAAAGTAATACATCAAACTTTTAGTTCTCTCTGTGACTGAGTAAGTGTTTGTCAAAGAAGTAGTCTCTGCAGTTTGTAGTCACAGTTACCTTTTGTGAAACCGCTGTAGAAAACTCTGCAAACCATTTAGTGTATGACTATCTCCATTCCTAGTTCCTCTGCACTGGGAGGGAGAGGGCTAGAGCCATACTCAGAGGTGTGTTTGCTGCCTCATACCTGTATTAAAATTACCAAGTAATTGAATGTTTCATTTGATAGATCGTTAAAACTGTGGATAATGAGGATGCCTTTGTTTTTTGTTCTTTCTGTGTTGAAAATTACACAGCAACTCCTCTGTGTTTTACTTGCAGCTCAAATTGTAATGGCTGTGCTTAAAACACTCCAGGGAAAATGTTTAAAATCAAAGTTTTACCTCTTCTGTTCAGATAAATACATGTAGTTGGCTCTTTTATAGAAAGAAAACAGGATAAACTGTCCCGGACTGGAGTCAGTGAGGGTTCAGATCTCACAGGTCCAACATGTGTATCAGTGTGCAGTAGCTGGCTCTTTGCACAGTGTGTATTCTGACCTCTCTTCCTTTACTCCCTCTTTTCCCTGTAGGATGGTGCAATTCTGGTGTTTCTGCCAGGCTGGGACAACATCAGCACTTTGCATGATCTCTTGATGTCACAAGTCATGTTTAAATCAGGTAAAACCAAAATTTTACATGGGAATTCTAGCAGGAGCATTAGTGGCAGACTGTTTTTGCATGGAATTGCTGCTATGGTATTTGAGTAGTTTTTTTTCTCTCATGTCTCCTCTCAGAGTAATTACAGTGTTCAGCAGTTTTTGTATTTCTGTGGTATCTTTCATCTGCTAACAACAATAACAACTCCTTTTCCTCTGTGTGGCAGTGACAATCTGTAAAACAACCTGGCCTGCATCTTCTTCCTCTTGTCCTTTCCTGTAGCTGTGTGAACCCTCATCCCAAACTAAACTCCATTCTCTCTGTGTTTCCTCTACTTGGCTCTTGAGCAGCTTCTGTCCACTACTTTACTGAGAGTTCCCTTAAATCCTGTTTACTTGAGCAGCCTTGTTGCAGGACACTGAAATATCTGTGCCTGTCTGATTACACTTCAGCTTGTCCTTTTGCATATCTCATCTTTCCATCTGACCTCTCTTAGCTGGGCTCTCAGCTACTCAGATGTTGTCTAACAGTATGTGCTGTGTACATTCCATAGATACAGACTTTCAGTTTATTGTGTCAGCTTATATTTTAAACTTGAGCAATTATTAAATAATTTGAGAATTAAAATAATAAATTATTGTCCATAACTTTATATATTTTATTAAACTTATAGCATCATTAAAAAATCCTTTTTACTTTAGAATTTGCCATTATGATACAAATACCTCTGAACTCAGAGCAAGAAGTAGCCTGACTGACAGCCTGTATTCTCTATTCTGCATAATTGATTTTCCTGTAAAGTTAAAGTTTCTGTGCTTACACCATGTCTTTTACTGATTTTTAACTTTCAGATAGGTTTATTATCATACCTTTGCATTCATTGATGCCTACTGTTAACCAGACTCAGGTATGCTGCTCTTTTATTGTAATATTTCACAACTGTAAAAAAACTGAGTGAAGCACGTTTGGTTTTGGCAAACATATAAATGGGCCCTGGATGATTGCAGGTGTTTAAGAAGACCCCACCAGGAGTAAGGAAAATCGTGATTGCAACCAACATTGCAGAGACCAGGTAAATGCCTGGCTGAACACACCTACAAAAGCTGTATATTTAACAAAACAAGTGTACGTGGCAATCTAAAGTGTAAACCTTTTTCCAAAAATTCATGTTCCCATGTTTGTGCTATTCATTTAATAGCTCTATCTTCAGAAATGTTTATAGACTAAACAGAGTTTTCCTATAATTGTTTTAAACAGTTAAACCAATTCAATTGTTTTGAACAATTAAACCATAGGAATACTAAAAAATTGCAATAATGACTTGCCTGTGTACATGATAATCTGAGCTTCTTATCCTCTGTGAACCTTCAGAACCCATGTAGGGGCTTCTGCCAGACCCAGGAGAATAAATCAGCCCTTTCCTGAACTCTAGTAACATAAATCCTAGTGAAATTCCAAACACAGATTTTTTAATCTGTAAAGATAAGCCCTTTCCAGTCCTAAGTCACACTTGCACAGATGAAGAGTTGAACTTGCTCTCTTTTCCCAACAGCATCACGATCGATGACGTGGTGTTTGTTATAGATGGGGGGAAGATAAAGGAAACTCACTTTGACACCCAGAACAACATCAGCACCATGGCAGCAGAGTGGGTGAGCAAAGCCAATGCCAAGCAGAGGAAGGGTCGGGCAGGAAGGTAAGAACAGTGGGATGGGGAGGGAAAGTTGGAATGTTGAGTCTCCATCAGTCCTGGAGCACATGCTGGAAATTCTGCTGGTTACTCACATGTCCAGCTGCAGGTGCTGGCACAGCTGCCTCCTTCCTGGGGAAGGACTGGTGTCCTTATCCTTCCAGGAAGCTGATGACCTGTGCTGCATTTAACTGCAGGGTTTTCCTCCTGGAGAAGAATAAGTCCTCTATTTTATTTTAATTTTTGTTGGCACTGTTTACCTTCACACCTGATTTATGAGGCTGATATATTAAAGTGAAAATGGCCTAAAAATTAATTTCTGTGCTCTCCGTGCTTTTTCCCTCTGACGGGTCTGTGTTTCTGAAGGCTGAAATGGCTTTTACAATTGGATACACTTCAGTTCTAACTCCTTTAGGTGTTTGGGAGAGTTGTTTGTAAACAAATACAATCATAATGTCAGAGATTCGTAGAAAAAAAGGAAAAACCAACCAAACCCAAACCAATTGTTTGTTTAAATCACTGCAGAGTTCAACCAGGCCACTGTTACCATCTGTACAATGGGCTACGTGCCAGCCTTCTGGATGATTATCAGTTACCAGAGATCCTGAGGACGCCTTTGGAAGAACTCTGCTTACAAATCAAGGTAAACATGAACCTTCAAACATACTTACTATCTACTCTTCCATTGGAATAAGAGATTGAAAGAATGAGGTTAATACAACTATGAGCCTAAGATTGTCAAGTGAAATTTCTGTTATACCAGAAATGCAGTGTATTTGGCCAATAGTTGCAGCAACTTTTGCAAAAGCATACTTACATCTGGGTGCATCCAACCCAGGGAATTAGGATTGTCTGGTATCAAAAAAAGGTGAAGTCCCTCTGTGCTGTCCCCACTAATACCATTCAATCAGAGGAGATTCAGTGAAATTGCCAGTAAGTCAGGGAGGTGATGTCTTAAAAGAATTTTACTTCAAAGTAGTTTTAGAACTGACACGAGTTTCCCTTTTTGCCAGTTTGTATTGCATTCCTCATGCACGCAGAAGAAGGAGTGCCATGTGTATGTGAACTGAATGAGGAATAGACCCTTCTGTTTGAAATTTTGTCATAAATACATTTCCCTAGTTCTTAATTAAAGAAACTCAAGCTGTGAATTACACTATTTCAGTTGGTGTGATTACTGCTGGCTAATTTTAGGCAGCCATCCTTTGCCTTTTGCTGTAGTGTGTTTTTTCTTTCAGATCCTGAAGCTTGGGGGAATTGCCTATTTTCTGAGCAAACTAATGGACCCACCATCTCGTGATGCTGTGATGTTGGCCATAAATCATCTCATGGAGCTGGTAAAGTGTTGCTTCCTATGCAAGGAATAATCTGTTACTGTGTGTGTTACCAGACAGGTCTGACTGCACAGGCCTGGACATTCAACCCCTTTCCTCTTGCTGTAGAGCCTTGATCTGTCCTCGCTGCAGAGAGGGAATAATTTCACATAGTCCAGGATGTTTATGGGCTGCACAGTTGTTCTGAGGGACTTCCTAAAAGACTCAGAGCAGACACATGGGCCCTGCACTGAAGTTCCCCACGGACACTTGATTCCCTTCCCTGCTCTGTACCACCCTGCTCACCTCTGCATCCCCCAGTCCTCCTGTCCCAAGTGCATCAGTGAGGAGTCTGAGATCATTTTTATGTGGGCAGATAACATATATGGAAGTAAGATACTGTATGGCATTGTCCCTTTGATTGCTGGAGAAGGAGAGATTAATGGCACATTTATTCTGCTGACTCCTTGCCCTGGTTCTATTTCCACAAATGAATTCTAGCCATAGAATGCAACATCTGATTTAGATACTAGTGGGTGATACTGGTGTGCTAGGGGCTCTTCCCAGGAAATCCTCCCCATTTCACATGGTTTGTTCATTCTTTTCTTTTCCCCCCTCTCCTGACAGAATGCTCTGGACAGGCAGGAGGAGCTCACTCCCCTGGGTGTCCATCTTGCACGGCTGCCCGTTGAGCCACACATTGGGAAAATGATCCTTTTTGGAGCCTTGTTCTGCTGCCTGGACCCCGTGCTTACCATTGCAGCCAGCCTCAGCTTCAAAGACCCCTTTGTCATCCCTCTGGTAAATGGGAGTTAGGATGAATGGGACTTACTGAGATGTTACCGTTTAAAAGCACTTTAATCTTATTTTCATGTTAATTACATTTTTATTAGTAAGAGAGTGCCATGACATACTACAAATTATTATCTTTGCCTGAAGATTATTGGAAGTAGCTGTAATTTTCATATGTGTTGCACACAAAGTATTGCTGTATAGATGTACCTGAATTAGGAACAGAGAACTGTTGTGTCAATCTGGATATTTTATGGGTTCTAATTTTTAGGGCAAAGAGAAAGTCGCAGATGCAAGAAGAAAGGAGCTGTCAAAGAACACAAAAAGTGACCATCTGACTGTGGTGAATGCTTTCACTGTAAGCATGTTTTAGTGTGGGGTTTTCTTGTAGAATTTTAATGTGGGTCATATAGTTGATCCTAAGAAAACAGCTGATCAGTTTATGCTATGTAGGACTTCCTGGCTTCTATAGAAACATAAAACCAAACTGATTTCCACCCTTCTGCTCTTGAGGAATCTTGTCTCAAGGCTCAATCACCTGATTTCTGGTGGATAAGTCTGTGAAAGAGACAAAGAAACCTTAATGTTATATAGTTACCTCGCTCAGGTGGGTCCTTCCTGTCCTTCTGGCCTCTAGGAGAGGCTGCAGCCTGCTTCAGAAGTGTTTTGTGCTCAGTCTTCAGAAGGAGATTGAGCTGTGTTTTGTTGGAGTGAGGAGAGGAGGAAATAAATGGCCTGGAAAATGCAGTTTCTACCCATGACTGTTAGTGACAGCAAATGGTGCTCTGACAAACATAGCTAGATTTCACTGCTCCCCATGGAGGAAGGATGGTTGTAATTCAAAATGCGAAGATGTGTTTTTCTGCTCTGTGCTGTGTACACACACGCAAAGAATTCCAAGGATTTACTTTCTCATAGGGAAGGATGTAACTGATTTGTTTGTTGACCTCCAGTTTTTGCTGTCCTTAATCTTTCAGTGTATTTCACTTACAAATACCCTCAAACTGCAGTTTTAATTTCTAGGGCTGGGAAGAGACTCGGCGTCGTGGCTTCAGGACCGAGAAAGACTATTGCTGGGAGTATTTCCTGTCCTCAAATACCCTGCAGGTAACAAGGTCCTGACAGGTTAAAGCACGGCTGTGCCCGTGGGGAGGGGCAGGGCTTTGGCCCAGCACCATTCTGGGGCTGTGTCTGCTGTTTCCTAGATGCTGCAAAACATGAAAGGGCAGTTTGCTGAGCACCTCCTCGCAGCTGGGTTTGTGAATAGCAGAGACCCCAAGGATCCCACGTCTAACACCAACTCGGGTAACTGCAGGAGAATGGAGTCTTCCTGAGAGCTGAATTCTCAGCTTGCAGAACTGCTTCATTGACTTGCCTGTCTCCTACAGATAATGAGAAGCTGCTCAAAGCTGTCATCTGTGCTGGCCTCTATCCCAAAGTGGCAAAGATCCGGCCCAGCTTCAGCAAAAAGAGAAAAATGTGAGGGCTTACTTTAATGCTGGTTGGTATTTGGGGTGATTTGTACATGAGGTAGTTTGCAAGGTGAAGCAGTGGCTTGAGTGCAGAATGAATCTCACTTTACAGCTCAAATCATGCTTGTGGTTTAGAACATGGGCTTGTTGGTTCCTTAAGATTTAAATCCCTGTTGTATTTGAATAACTTCTGTGACTGTATCATGCTGTGGATAATGTTCCAGTATATCAGTAGCATTGCTCTAAAGGGGTGCTACCCTCATCTGTGTTCTACAGCAGCAGTTCAAATACTGACCTTTCTGATTATTTGGCAAGATAGAGCACAGAAATCCTGGTCTGTTGATTTATCACTTCTTACATTACCAGATTTTTTTTCTCTTTGAAGGGTGAAGGTTTGCACCAAGACAGATGGATCAGTTAACATTCATCCCAAATCAGTTAATGTGGAAGAAACTGAGTTCCACTATAACTGGCTCGTGTACCATCTGAAGATGAGGACCAGCAGTGTGAGTGAGGGGTTGTGTTTGTATCCCTTGTTAAAGGAGCTTGGATCAGAGGGGATGTGATCAGTCTTTGTTCCAGAGCCTTCCTTTCCTGGGCCATTTCTGTGGCACACCTTCTGACTATGTTCTTTGTGATATGGGGGTGCTGTGCCACAAATAACTAACTAATGTGCTTTAGTGGTTAGGGTTTGGGTTTTTTTTAAGGTTCTGGTAACAAATGTAGATTTTGAGTTGTTTTGTTTTTTTTTTTTTTGTTTCAGTCCATTCTAACACTTACCAATATGCTGAAATCTTTCCCCCCCTCATTGTTACAGAACTGGTTTGATGTCACCACTGTGTGAAGGGCTCTATTTGGGACCATTTTTGCTCCCAGTCAATCTGATGTTGTGTAAATTTTTTTGAACTGAGTTGCTTCATACATCTTGCAAATTTGTGATTGACTGAGTCATGATCTTCTGGAATTCTGTAGGAGTCTCATTAGGAGTTACTGATGGCACTTAGGATGTTGTGAGAGTGATCAGACAATGTTGCTGTCGTGCAGATTTACCTGTATGATTGTACAGAGGTGTCTCCATACTGCCTTCTGTTCTTTGGAGGAGATATATCCATTCAGAAGGATAAGGATCAGGACACCATCGCTGTGGACGAGTGGATTGTTTTCCAGTCTCCAGCAAGAATAGCACACTTGGTGAAGGTGACTATGTTTAATAATAATGTATATGGAAGGCTCAGTGTAACACTGGTCCTCAGGGGTTTATGGATTTGCTATTACTGTGTGCCTACTGATTCATCACTCGGGGAGATAATGCTTGAAATGCATTCCCAGTGAGCAGTTCAAGTACACAAAACAAAAGAGATCAATTCTTCCACGGCAGAAGCTGGAGGATGACTTGGTCATTCCAGACATGACCACGTGGATATGGAAACATGAGGATGGGGCTTCTCAGCTAGCAGGAATAAGTTCTAGGAGAGCTGTTTAATATTATATCCAAGAAGTCGTACCTGGCTTTTTTTAAATGTTATTTCATTTTATTTTTTTTTTAATGAGTATTTTTAATCCTGAGATAGTCGGCTTATGGGTATGTGGGTTGTTAGAGGCATCACATCCAGAGATAGGCATCTGCCATCAAAGGTAACACTGCTGGGTTTTGAGTGACAGCCTTTGATCCTGAAAATAGCAATGTGGGAGTGAAATGGTGAGAGAACAGCAGGTGTAAAGGTCAGGAGAACAGAGGGCCCGAGGGATTGAAGTTCCTCTGGTAATGTGAGTAGCTCTAATTGCCTGGCTCTTTCAATTTCCTTTTTTTTCCCTTCCTTCCAACAAACACCGTCCAGAATTTAAGACAAGAACTCGATGATCTGCTACAAGAAAAAATAGAGAAGCCTCAGCCCGTGGCCTGGGCGGATACCAAGAGCAGGGACACAGCAGTGCTGACAGCCATCATCGACCTCATCACCACGCAGGAGAACGAGGCTGTGCGCAACTATGCGCCGCGCTTCCAGGGCGAGCGCCACAGCTGACACTGCCCTGCCCGGCCTGCAGCCCCTCCTGCAGCACTGTGGCTTCAGCTGGAGGCAAACCTCGCCAGGGTGAGCTGGCAGCTTCTCCTCCTGAGGAGCAGTTACTGCGGAGAGCTGGCAGTGTCTGTATGTGCATGTGTTCTGTGTCCAGTGTAGCTTCTGAAGTGAGAGAAAGGCAGTGTTGGGGGGTGTATGGTTCTTGTCCTGCTGTAGCTGTTTTTGTTGGGTTTTTACCCATTGGGCAAGAGATATTTAAAAAACCTGCTAAAATCCTGCTTAGAAATATCTAAACTGTTCTTGCTACCAGGAGAAACATCTCAGAAGACATTTTTTTTAGTTCAGGGTGGTGAGTAATTACTCTGGCTGTGTTATTCCAGCTGTGCAGCAGTGCTCACCAACACTTCCACTGAAGGTAATTACTGCTTAATTAATCTAAACTTGAAAACACTTGTTAAATTTGTACTGTGGGAGGAAACAGTCTTCAGAAATACTCTCTTCTGCCTTTCATCCTGTTCAATTAATCTTTATTCACTTTCTGTCCCCATGCAACATCACCGACAGAAATTGCAGCTCCCAGGAAGTATGGTTAGATAAAAGGCACTGTGGAATATGCTTTAAGATTACACTGCATTGGAAGTTTCCTTTCTTTTTTATTTTCAAGTTCAAGTAAGGGTTATATTGTTACATTAAAAGTCTTTTCTTTAAAACGTTATTTCATCTGTTCTCAGTGTTTTGAATGTCATTCTGTTATGAATGATTTCCAGCTATGGAACAACACTTGAATAACAAAGCTGATTTAGGATTTTGAGGTTTATCCTCAAGAAAGAGCTCTTGTGTCTCCCTTTATTTTCCTGGAAATAGAACTCTTCTCCCCTCTTTGGGGCTTTGGTTTTTTTTTCCTATGCAAAAATTACCTTGATCATGAAGCTCACGTGCGTTATGTGTAAGCAGATCAGGTGCAATTAATCTTGTTATAAATCAAAGTTAGTGACTATAGTGTGCTTTATTGGGGTTAACGAGGGGTGGAGGATGCCAAGCTCACCATTTGCTCACAGCTGCAAACAATACATAATTTGACCTCCCTCCCGCCCCCCAATTGACTGTTGTACCCCAGGTGTTTCAGATAGTGCAGGAGGGGAGCGACTCCCTTCCCTGGGGCTGAGGGGAGAAGCAGCACCAAGGTTGTGCTGAGGTCTGTGCGAGGAGAGCCCTGGCAGGGATCGGAGCTGCTCGGGGTGAGCTCAGGGCTGGCCCTGCGGGAGGAGGAGGAGGAGGAGGAGGAGGAGGAGGTGGAGCCGTGGCCCCACTGCAGGTGAGCCCTGAGAACCGCGGGGGAGAGAGAGGCAGTGAATTACTGACACACAGCGCAGGTACCGGGAGGAGCACGGGTTGGCACGTGGGACCTGCTTTACTCTCCTTGTTCCTGGCTTTTGCAGTACTTAGATGATGGCTAAATTTTTAATTAATAATGCAGAGGGCAAGAGGAAATGGTAATGAAAGCAGCACTGGTTGAAAGGGGATGGCAGTTCTCTCTAACCCCCAAATTCTGCATCCTCAGGGTCAGACAGTACAGGGGCCACCTCAGAGGAAACACACCCTGAGGGCCCACGGGTCGGGCTGCTCTGATCTGCACTTGGACACTAATGTGAATCCTGAGACTGTCCTTCCTCACTGTGCAGAGGACATGTAGCTTAACACAGTTTTTTAGGCAGAAAGGTACCAGAAACCTCAGTTCTTCAGTCTGAAAATGAGTGGGTTTGAAATTTTGGGTGTGCTGGCCTGAGATGGTTTTCCTCACTAGAGTGTCTGGTGCTGTGTTTGGATTTCTGATGTAAACAGTGTTATTCCAGGTATGAAGTTTTGATAAAATCATTTGCACATTACAGCAGATAAATCCTTGAATCTCCTCCATATTGATGTCAAAATTTACCCCAGGTTTATTTCTAGCACTTGTGTTCTGTCCATTTGTTTTGCCTGCGTGTGTTGCTTTAGGAGCAAAATATACAGGGGGAGAAGGCTTTGTGAATGTACTCTGTAGATCCAGAGTGCAAGGGATGTGTGTGTGAGAGTGATGCTGAGCACAGGCTCTTTTGTGAGGGCGTGTAGGTTGACTAAACTGGTGCTGTTTTTACCTTTTTATTTTCAGTGAATTAGTTTTGCATCATGGGAACAAATGTACTCTTTGACTTCCAGGGAAGTCAAGAACAGTTCTGCTTTATGCGTTTCTTAAAAGTTCAGCAGATAAAAGTGTTTTATTTCTTATGTTGTAGGACTGATAGAAGCAGGAAAGACAGTATTGGTGCCTGTTCCTTAGGTGTGTCCTGCATACAGAGATGCTGAGGCAGGTTGGAGTTTGGTGGGCACTGGATTTCTGAGCAGGTGCTGAGTGGTCCTCAGGAGCCCACAGACACTCATGGGCACCTGCACTCACTTGGAGCTTTTGTCAGGGAGCAGAGAGCACTTTATTTTTGGTCAACTTGCTTAAAACCCAGCTAGAGGAGGCCTAGAAGGGGTACATATTCTAGGCCTTCTGGAAATGAGAGTTAGTTTTATAGTGACAAACTCCCATCTCTATTCTGTCATGGCTGGGCTCTTAATTAAAAAGGATATAGTGCTGTCCTGTCCTCCTTAGGCAAGGGAGTGTCTGTGCATGTGCAGAGTGCACAGGGTGTGAAAGTTGAGTTGTTTAGATCACTCTCTTTGTCATTAGAAGTGCTCATATTTTAGCTCTGACTTGCTCTACATGACTTTTCCTAATGAAAATATTACACAGTTGCTATCGGGGAAGAAACCCAACACAAAACCCCTGAGGCTTTTGAAAACTTGTTTACACAAACTTTTAGATAAATTGCTTGTTATGTCTTAAATTTTTAAGACATCTTTGAGTTATGATAGAATTTAGAGTACAAGTCCAAGGCAACATTTGTACAGCAATCACCCAGGTAAGGTATGCACTGTAATTAATGCCAGAGGCAGTTGGCCAGTGCCCGTGATAAAGTGATTTAACCCTGGCTGGACCAGGTCATTGTTGTAGGTCCCTTCCACCAAACAGATCAGTTTATGAAAGCAAAGGTAACTGAAGCCTGTGTTTCCATCTCCTGTTTCTGAACAGTCAGCAATAAGATGCTCTCCCAGGACCATGTTTTGTGCCATTTCTTCAAGTCCATACAGGTAAATTGGATCTATGGCAGATGAAATAAGGCATAGGATGGTGCTGGTTATTTTTACTGAACAGGAACATTTAAAATGCCACAGCTTCTCCAAGAGATTTAATTTCTTTGACAGGAATGACATTAACAACTGGCATTTTAAGAAATACCATTAGAGAAAATTCAAAGCATTTTTAGTAAGAATTTAAAAGCATTTTATTGATTGATGCCCTATAAAATCATAAAAGTCTTTAATTCCTGAAAAACTGTGTCCAACAATAGGTAAAATGAAAAATGTCTTTAAAAAACATTACAGCATTTTTTGAAAAACTAGGTATGAAAAATATATACAAGGTTTTTAAAAATCTGAATAAAATTAATGCCTGGATTTTTACATTCAGTTGTGTTAAACATCTGCCTGTATACAGTAAAATTTGTTAAAACAGTAGCAGTATTTTTACTATGTTAAATAAGTCTTTGTTCATTTTACAGTTTCTCTCATTACTATTTTATCAGTCCTCTTATAAATTAATTTACAAGGCTGTCTAACCACTGTCAGACTGTTCAGGTAAGTACTTTTGTACAAAATTATTGCCTTTCTCATAATATGGTTTAAATTGTTAGGGACAGACACTCAATTCACTCACCAATGAAATCAGCATATTACAGACTATAAAACAACTTACAGCCCTTTATTAATGGGGAAGGCAATGAGACCAAAGCCTTGGATTACAAGTTGTCCCCTCATTTGTGGTGAGCATGTCTCCCCTGCTGAGTCAGCAGCTGGTCCTTAAGGGGTGAGGGTTTTATCACACACAGTCCCACTCACACAGACACTGCCCTGAACTCTGCTCACACAGGAGGAGGGGAGTGCAATGGGAGCAGGAGGCAGCACAGGCACAGCTCCTCCCGGGGCTGCTGCTCTGTGCCCAACCACGGCCACCTGGCACAGGTGAAGGGCCCAGGAGCTCCAGGTCCAGACCACTGACAGTGGCACCTAAAGAGCTGTGCAGCTCTTCATCCTCCCTCTGCCGCTGCCCGTGGATCCCCCAGGATAGAGATACAGGTAAACAGTTCAGTAGACATGGAAGGAACTGATCTCTAGTACTGAAGAGCAGAAACCCCCCAACCTCAGACCAAAGTAGTTCATGTCCCTGCAGCACATCAACAGTCACAGGACCTCCTTAAACACCTGAGGAAGCCAGAAACAAATTGGCCCCATTTCCAGCAGTTACTCTCTGCTAAGGGATCAGCAGCACCTATTTTGCAGAGTGTGGCACCTCTTGCTTTCAGAAATCCTTTAACCACTGCAGAACTAAAAAGAGACAGTCTGAGCTGCCTAACAGTGTTAGAGACCACCCCAGCTGGAGACACAGCTCTGGATTCTTCTGGAGCTTCTGCTGGCTTTGCTTGTGCCAAGGCCGGGGCTATCCCTGGATTTGCACTGGAGAGGTAGGTCGGCCTTTTTGAAGTACAGAGCTGGTTATTCTAGTTCAGGTCACACACAGGTTCTGACACAAGGGGGAAGTGTTCCATTAACAGCCTGGCTGGTACTGCAGCTCTTAGGGCACCCCCAGCTCCACCGGTGGGGCGAGTGTCTGCTGGTGAAAGTAAGTGAAGATGCTCAAACACAGATGGAGCAAGAAGGAAAGGAGGCAGGGATGGAGGAGCTGGACTGGAATGCGAGTCAGCTGAGCTTCAGTGCCCCAGACACTGCTGTGAGCTGCAGGCTGCTCCTGGTAGGGCCAGGCTTCAGGTGGGAGTCTGGGGACAACCCCTGGAGGTGGGTATGGCACATCCAAAGGTCCGTGTCCTGGGGAAGGCGGTCTGGGCTCCTGTGCCACGTGGTGCCAACAGCAGCTGGTGCAGATCGGAGTGTGGGCGAGCAACGAGCTAAACGTTGGTTTCCAGCCCCAGCAGGCGCCCCATGCGCTCCATGTTCTTGTCCAGGGTGGCCCTGCAGGTGATCTCCTTGGCACACTCGGTGGGGAACCAGCCCCGCTGGCCATCCCGCAGCCGCTCCCCCTCGTACCAGCCTGCAGGCAGAGGACAGGCAGGGCCCAGTAAGGGCAGGGTCATGCTGAGGTGACACACGTGGCATCACATACATTATACACTCTGCATTTGCCTTGGCACTGAATGAATAAAGGAGCAGATTAAGACAGATGTAGCAGATTTTTATACAGGCAGACTATGGAAGAAATACTCCGTAAAATGTACTACACAATTTCACTTTATATTGCAGTTAAAATACAGTTTGCAATAATGACTATAATAGCACTGCAATCTAAAGAGAGCAATGCAGCACAAGTGACAGGATCCTGGAGTTCATATGTAACACTGAGTGTAATCAAGCAGGGATTTATCCCTCAGGTGCTGACAGTATCCTGCCTCCCTGAGCCAGCACATGGTGCTCTCAGCAGAGTTATGGGGATGTCCAGGCAAGAACCATTTTTGATCCTGGAGAAAACTTTAGCAAGCCCCCTGTGCCAGAGCCTGTCTGTAGCAGGCAGGGAAGCCCAGGCCATGGCACTGCTCAGGCTGGGGATGTTTCTCCTGGACAACCTTGGCACTCACTGGAGTATCTGAGCTCCTTATTTTTAGGTAAATTCAATTTCTTATCTGTGGACACCTCAGATGTCAAAACCAGGCTGCCTCCGTGTTCTGGAGCTGATTATACTCTGCTCATCTGCTGCCCAGCCACAGCCTGTCCTATAGAAAGCTGAAGCCAGATGTTCAGGCTTTTCCTGGAAGCTGAACCTTTACTCACTATAGGCTCCTGCAATTGAAAGTTTTTTCTAGCTGGACTCCCCCCACAGAGGGCATTACCCACAGCCAAACCCTCACTCACCATCATTCACTTTTTGATAAACCAGAACGACGTCAGCCACTTGCAGAGACAGCTCATCAGCCTGCTTGGCTGTGTATGTCCTGACGATCTCCACCTGAGCCAGGGCTGGGGAGGGAACACCAGGCTCAGTGAACCACAGTGCATTTCAATAAAACACATATACCACTCCTTTGTAAGGCTCCCCCTGCAGTGTGTGCTTTCCTCCATCCCCTGGGGCAGAGGGCAGGGCAGGGGCTCTGCTGGCAGCACCCTCACCCAGCCTGGGCACTCACTGGTCCTGTCCGTGGGGCGCCGGTCGCTGTCCTGTCCCAGCGCTGTGACCCACCGCGCTCTGTCGCTCCTGCAAAGCACCAAACAAGGCCCGGGTCCAACTCCTGCTCCTGGCCGGGGTCAGCACAGACTCCCCTTACTTCTTCCAGGGTCTGTGCATCTCTGCAGCACCCGTGAGTAACCTGTGTGTATCAGCCCATGTGTGCACTTTGTGCCTTATTCACAGGGCCATACAAAGTTCAGGCCTAATGCTGGTTCTTTTGGCCTCAGGAACCACATTAAGTGACAAAACTGAATCAACGTTTCAGTTTTACCTGCACAAAACCCTATTCCTTAGACAATCTGACCCACCCAGCTGGGCCCTGAAGACTCCTTCCTGTCCTTCTCAAAGTACATGGTAAGACTATAAAAAGAGGTAATTTTCAAATACAAGAATTCTTTTCAGCCTCTTTCTCTGAGTGCTGATCTACTATTTATACTGCAAACAGTACAGAACAAATCAATAATAATTCTTCAGAACAAAATGTCTTTTCATCCAAAGCTTAGACAACTAAAAATGTCCTGCATTTTTTCCCCCAATAAAATCGCATTTCCAAACAAGTCTGAATCATCTGCTGCCTCCATAATGAGTTCTTTAATAGACAGCACTGGCGATCTTTAGTTCCTTTCAGGGTTATTCTAAACTTTGAAAGCCAACCTAAAACTATCAATTTTTCCAGGCAGGGCTATGTCTGGAGCACTCTCTTCATGTCTCTGCCCTGCCTGTGGCTTCCCCAGAGCAGACAGACTCTTTCAGTGCTGGGAGGGTCGTGTAGGAGTTCACGGCCCTCAGAGCCACGCTGTGCACCACTGACAGGACCCGGCTGCTGCTGGTTCCTGAGGTAGGACCCTCCTCACACAGCCCAGGAGAACCAGAACTAGGGTGTCCCAGCAGGGAGAGCTCCCCCTCCCTCTGAGCACCGTCCCCGTTCTGCACATCCAACCACCACCACCGACGACCACAACTCCGTGCCGGGGACAGCGCTCAGCGTGTGCTGCTCCCTCACCTGTGCCCGCAGAGCCCCACGGCGTAGCACCCACCACGGCCTTACTGCAAGGCCCTACTCACTGAGTCTCTGCTCCCAGCAGCTTCTCCACCCTGTCCCCGGCGTGGTTGCAGAGGACCAGGAGCCTGAAGAGGTAGGATGCCGAGGCGCGGCCGGGGTGGAGCACCGCGCTCCTGCCGGGAGAGGCGCCCGGGTCCTCCCCGTCGCAGGGCAGCACCACCAGCTGGTCCCGCAGCGAGTACTCGGTGACGTTGTAACTCTCCTCACTGCAGGACAGAGCAGGGAACAAAACACCCCGTGTTTATGTCTGTTCTCCCTTCCGGATGTCTGGAAGCAAACGCAGTCACAGAGCCCACATTTAACTCCAGTCCAGCACGGTTCTTCCTACACCTGTCATCTCCAGGTGTGGGTGACAGCTTCTGCCACTGGGTTTGGTGTGAACAAGCTCTCGTTTCAGCTCTGGGGGGGGATGTTTTCACTATTCTGCAGATTAACTACCAAAGTGTTCTGGGTTTTTGCAGAAGAGCTTTGTGCACATTGGACCCAGAACATGCCCCTGATGGAACCCATCCCGCTGATGTTCTGAACTACGGAAAGGTAGAGTGGGTTTGGTTTGGGGTTTTTAAAGAAGCCAGTTCAGTATTTTAGTCTGGACAACTCCTGCATAGCCAAGGCCAGAACTGGCAACCCCAGCTGGGAATGCTGCCACTGTCACCTGGAAATCTTGCATTTGAGAAAGCAATGTGTCCATACATTTGTGTAATGAATGATAAATGCATTCCTTACTAATACTTACCCACTAGTTTGCACATGTGCATAGCCAATTATAACTGCATTTCTTAACAGATAGAAACCTTTGCCAATCTCTCCTGCTCCTTACACCTCCATCCCACACACCAGTAGGATAGGACAGGGCAGGGCAGCCTCCCCCTCTGCCTCCTGTGCCCACACAGGCCCTGCTGCTGCCTTTGGCTGTGGAATCCCCTGGCATCCTGAGACACTACAGGATTGCAGGTGGCACTCCCAAGAGCACTGACCCTCTGGCAGGTGACATCCCCAGGCAGCACTGACCCTTGGCCTGCCAGCACTGACTGCTCCTGTCAAGATACTGCATTAAATCCTTACAAGTATTAAGTCTTTTTTTCAAATTATATTTGAAAAAGAGTCAGATTGTGTCTACATACAGAAGGGCCTACAAGGACAACTGACAGGAAAAACATTCCCAATAAACTAAAAGCTGGGCAGTGGGGAGAAGCAGATTTTTATTCCTCTCCAAAGCCTTGTGTGTAATGACCAAGTCCCCATGTCCCTTGCTGGCGGATCCCAGGGAGCAGCACCACGGCTGGGGAGCCCTTTGCCTCACTCCCTGACAGGGCCAGTGTGACAGAGCCCTGTCCCTGGGCAGGGACTGAGCTGGGGCTGGGCACGGGCTCTGGGGACAGATCAAACTGCAGTGCTCACAAAGGTCTATTTTTAGCACAAAGTGATGTCTTAGTGCAATGTTAAGAATCTTCTGAAAGGCAAGTACTCAAGGAAGAACACAAACACGTAAGCTCAGCTAGCAACCAAAGCTTCTGTCCAGCACTGTGGTGCTGTGGCAACAGTGTGGGAGGGAGGACCCAGAGCTCAAACACTGTTAACAGGCTCTGTCACTCGGGCACTGTGAGATTGTGCTCAGGGTATTTGGGGGCTCAGAGCAGTTAGTGCTGTCCCACCACATCCCTTTGGCTGGGTGTCCTGGGAGAGCAACGTGTGAGTGTGACGGACCATGAGAGGCTGGCAGTGGCTTCCAGACCCAGTGGGGACACCTCCAGTGCAGCAGTTGGCAGCTGTTACAAATCCAAAGCCCGAGTCCGGATCAGAGCTGCTGCTACAGACACCAGGGGTGTGACCAGGGCAGTGACAGGGACCAATAAACTGGGGATCAGGGGGGATCAGGGATGTGGCACTGCCTCCCCAGCTCCAACACACCCACAGCCCTCGAGACCTGCCCTGCTCAGCCCAGTCTGCCCCAGGAAGAGCTGCCAGGGAGGGTGAGGGGCTGCCACAGAAACATCAGGCACGAGCCTCAGCAAACACGGACCCTCACACACCCTCACACCAGCACAAGAGATGGGAAATCCAAGCACTTTCTCCTCAGCTTTAGGAAAAAAATCTGCTTAAGTAATTCTCCCTCTTCACTTTGGTTTCTCTTTGCTTAAATATTACCATTTTCTTCCCAAATGTTATAACAGCCCATTCTGCAAAATTCATTTCAATTACAGGTTTGCAGTCTCACAGAAGGGTTTGGCTCAGCTGGCCAACCCAGATGCAAAAACAGTTCTTCAGAACAGATCTTAGCCTCAGGAATGAGGTTTATCTCTCAAACATTACCCAACAGCAGAGAATATAAATTCCATTCAATTTGATTATTCTACACCTCCCAACAAATCTAGTGATAAAAATGTAAATGGCAACTGCTGGAAGTTGTAGCACAACCACCAGCTTCAAAAACTACCCAAGCATGGGACACGCGGAGGGGAATGGACATTGCTGCTCCTTTATCCTTCCCAAACTTCTCTTTTTGCCAGGGCATCAAGAATGAACTTTTTAATTGTTTTGACAGTTTGGAATTTCAATTGTGTTTGCCAAAAGTAAATCCTGTTTAACAAGCAGTTACTTGTCACTTGCACCCACGGGCTGATGGACAGAGACTCAACTCCTGAACTCACTTCTCAGCCACCATCATGTTAAAAGTCCATGCTGTGATTCCATGAGTTGAACACAAAGGCAGTTTTATATGGGTGAAGCTCTTACCTCTTCTTCTTGGTGATGATGAGGACATCATTGAAGAGGAAGAAGTAGACCTGCTGCTTAGAAGTTCTTTTGGAAAAAAGTCCAGTGTCTTCTACATACATGGTTAATTCACCCCTTTTCACCAACCACCGTGAAGAGGAAACCAATGGAAATGGCTGCAAGGCAGGAAAAAAAAAAAATCACAGTTTAGTCCATAAAATGTAAAGATGATTTACAAATCAGAGAACAGAGTATAACATATTTGGGGAAAATGCTTGAATAAACTCAAAGCTCAGAGATGACAAGGTTAAAGGGATCTCCATCACTCCTACATCACATAGGTAACAGCTGCAAATACCTGGGGATCACTCGGGCACCTGATCATTGCTCATCAAAAATAAAAATGAACAGACCTGACTGGTCACACTCAGGGTGGAACAGCCTGTGAGAGCTCCTGAGGGCATTAAAATCAAGCCTGTCTTCCAGGACTGTGTTTGCAGTGTAAGCAGTGGCTCCTGCAGCTGCTGTGGACACTGGACTGTGCTCTCAATGCCCAATGGCATGGCAAAAACCACAAAGGATTTGAGCTGCCTGATGTGAAGACCTGTCTTTATTAATCCAAATTATTCCCCACTGCATGAGAAACAGGGCCCAGGAGAAGGTCCTTTTGTTCCTGTGGGCCATGACCATGAAGGGAGCGGACTGTGTGCTGGTCACTCAGCGCCTCTGCACACTGAGCCAGCCAAAGGGCCTCACTGAGGAGCACAGCTGCCTGTTCCCTCAGCTGAGCACCTTGTACATGCCTTTGAAACATACCCCTGCATGCAGTTTGTCAGCTGCCTTCTCAGTTCTGCATGAGTTGGCTTTCTGAATGTGTTAATCCCTCTGCTGAGCCAACTCCCACCTGTCAGAACCTGCCTGTGGTGCTGAGCCAGACCCAGGTGGGGCTGTGACCCTGCTCTTGCAGGAACAAAACCCCCATGACTCTCTGATGCTAAAGATGAAAAGTTTAAGAACTTCTGAACCTTGATTAAAAACTCACTTCTACAGATGAGCCATGTACAAAAGTGACACAAGATCTGAGTTCCTTTCTCTGTGCTCCCATGAAATTCTCCACAGTTACATCTAACAAAATAATAAACAAAAATCCCAAAACACTCTGTGAGGCTGAGCAAGAACAGAAATACTTTAATTTAAAATGGTTATAAAACAGAATTACAGCCCCATGATGATTGGTTTAAAAGCAGAAAATACTTGAAAAAGTTCTATTTGAGGATGAACTAAAAATTCCTCTAATCTGTACTCCAAGAGAGTTCATCCCATTTTCCTGACTCTGTTCCAGAGGCAGCTTGATTTGACTTTAATTTTTCCTTAATTGCCAAAGAAGCACATCACGTGCACCATCGCCCTGCTACAGAAAACAGGCTCTCAGAACTGAAAAATGCCTTGAGCCCTGGCCAAAGTGGGGCTTCCTCTGCCAGCTGGCAGAGCAGACAGGACCTGAGCCACCACAGGGCTGGATTTGGGATGCAGAGGGAAAATCTCCCATAAAAGCACAGAAAGACAAAGCCCCTGAAGCTGCTGTTGCTGCCCTGGCACCAGCACGAGCTGCTCCTCCCAGAGGGGATGGACAGAGCCCTGGGCAAGGGGAGGGACCACAAGGGGCTGAGTGGAACCAGAGGGTGGCTCAGCCCGGGCTGGGCTTACCCAAGACCTGAGTCTGGTATCACCACTGTCAGGAAATGCTGGGATGTCACTTGGCCAGCAGCCTTTCATTTGTTGTTGCTGTTGCTATAAGTAAATACTAGTATTGTTTCAAGTTGTAGTCAAAGTTTGAGAATAAAGACTTTAGACAAGTTGAAAAACCTCTTTTTGGAGGCAGCACTTCTCCTGATCCTTTCAAGAGCCACATTTTTTAAAACCATGAACCTCCACTCACCACAGGTCTGATAACGAAACAATCTTCTCTCCACAGAATCCTCATTGTGTGAGGGTCAGACATTAATGATAGAAATGGGATTTCAGCAAACATTGAATAGAAAACAATAAGTGTACTTGAACAAAGATCTTCAAAGCCCAATAAACACCTCCCCACCTATGACAGTCTGCTGGTTTTTCCTGCCACAAAGACTGACTGGAGAGGATTTTCTTAATACAAACCTGAGGTATCCCACCCTCAAGGGGAAGGACAAACACCACCAGGATCCATCCCTGGCCTGGAAGCATTTTGCCAGGACACCTTTCATGTCAGGTACGTGAGAAACCTCAGCACTGAGCAGCATTTCCTAATGCCAAAATCTTCTCAGCAGCTTAGTGTTTACAGCAAAGAATGCTCTTATTTCAGTATATATTTAAAAGCTCTGTGCTGTAGTGTCACCTTCCACTTAAAATGAAAATACCTGACCAAAATTTTAATTTTCGTCCTGACACATCCTACAATTTCTTTGCAAGAATCACTGTGGGATACATCAATGCAGGGAAGGGTTCCCCTGCTCACTGTCTCAGTTAAATGGTCCGAAATATCCTCCTGCTCCTACCTTGATTTTGAACTCCAGCTGGGAGTTGATGGTGACCATCATCTCTGTCCTCTCCATCCTCCGGGCGCCCTCGTTGCACAGCCGCACCAGCTGCGGAGGAGAAGGGGCTGAGCAGAGCTCAGGGGCTGCAACCCACAGTGCTGCTCCTGAGGAAAGGCACTGCTGGGGGGCCCGACCCTGAGCACAGCCAGTCCCTGCTGGGGCTCCCAGCGGGGGTTTCTGTGAGTGCCCAGGGCTGGCCCGGCTCAGCACAGACCCCCTGACCCCACAGCTTCCTCTGCTTATTCTCCAGGTGGTACAAAGGTCCAGCCCAAGTTCTGGCTGAGCAGGGCTGCTCTGATCCAGATGAATGACCAGCTCCAAACACTCCCAACCCCATGCTCTGCCACGCACACAGACCTGGCAGCACCACTGACCCCCGCTCTGGGATCTTTCCCCGAGTAATAACCAGCAATTCTGGTGCAAAACCCATCTCCAAGGGCCCTTCTTAAATACAGCAATGTAGAGTTTTCATGCCTCAGTGCTCCTCCTGACTGAAAACTGCACGGAAAACATCCATTTCCCCCTTCCAGTGCACAGGAATGTTCAAGGCCCAAGGTAATGTCTGGCCTCAACAGGCAGAGAAACAGCTTTTTGTTTTACTAAACAACGTCCAGCACTTCCCTTCTCACACCAGCCCACGACACAGTTCCTGAAATTCTGAGATCCTGGGAGGCAAAACAACCCTGTTTCCAGAATATAAATAAACATATCAGTTGGAATTTTTCAATAGCTAAACAAAAAAGGTGATAATCTGCTTGCTCAGGTTCAGAGGAAGGACCCAAACTTATTATCCAAGTCAGGGTTGTTGTAATGCACAGTCTGTGCCTGGACACAGGACTCCTCTCCCACCACTGATTCTTGGCAAGAAACCACACCCAGAGAAGAGCAGCTCCGAAGCTCTGACAGCGGGGAAGCTGGGGCACTTACACAAAAACTCGAGTCTGCTCAGAAAATTCAGACTTTCTTTACTGTCAGGACACTATTCTGAGGTTTGTGATACACACAGTCCACCCTGGCCTTTCTGCTGGAAAAACTGGCAGAAAACATGATAAATTTGTCCAACTACCCAATGAAACAGGTGAACAAAATGAGCAATAAATACAAACATTAATTCTCAAGTGACTAACAAACACCCAAAGCAGCCACTTCTCTGGTGGGTTTCTGAAATGACAAAGGCCTGAAGGGCAATTCAGGAAGGAAAACAGTCAAAGCAGGAAAAATTCTGCAGAGAAAAAATTTCAGTGAGCACTTAGGAACATACCTTGCTGACTTCTTTGAGAGCCTGCTTGCAGTTCTCGTATTTTGCTGAATCCTTGGGAGTTTTCTGGCAAATGGTCTGAAACAAAACATCAGTTACTTACTTCAGAGGACCAAGCAGCATAGATTGCAACCCACAGAGAATTCAGTGTCCAGATGATCAAATTAATCAGTGCCCAACTTGAACAAATACATAGAACAAAATGATCAGTCCTGCTTCTGGCTCCTACCAGAGCTGGACTCTGAGCCTGATCACAGTCTGCACGACTGCTGGTGGTCCAGCTCCTCATCTAGTTCTGGCCCTTTGACTGAAATGCCACAAACCCTGGTGTGAATTCTGGCACAAAGACTCCCTGGCACCTCCATCACTGCGCAGGGAGGGGCAGCTCAGTGCCACTCACACACAGCCCCCTGCCCTCAGGAAGAGAGTTCACCCTTCAGGTCTTAAAGCCCCTGTTCCCAAGAGCATTTCCTGCCAAAGGGCCCTCACTGATGTCCATGACAGCAAGTCTTGTTTTGCAGCTGCAGAGCTTCATTTCAGTCCTAGCACTACATATGATTTCTGACTGGAGCCTCCTTTTGACCCTTTACTGTACAATTTTCCTGTTAGAATGTTCAAATCTTTGACTTGTGAATGGGGGTCAGGAGCAGGAGGGACCAGTCAGAGCCAGCAAACAAGAGCAGCATGAAATCCAAAATCCACAGCCCAGAATATACAGCCCCAGAGTGGCTTAAGGGGGAAAATACGGAAAGATGGAATGAGCCAGGAATTCAACATGAGAGAATGTTAATACTGAAAGAACAGGTATCAAGGTAAAATATAGAAATAGCTGTTCTCACATCCATCAGTAAGGGGAGACGAGTGACTCTCTGCATGGGAAGGATGAGGAAGGAGATCATGGGCAAATTCCTGCAATCCTTGTGGGACTCGATCCGGGACAGCACCTCCTTAAACGCTGGATTTGTGGCTCTGGGGGGAAAGAGGGAGAGGATTCAATGGTGTGTTTTACCAAACAACAGTGCAAGTTGCTATAAATCCTGGTTTCTTTTACAGGGAAGTGTGATGTGCAGGAGCTGCATCACCTAAGGCCAGCACCAGCATCAAAGCTCAGGTGCTGCCCTCCGTGCCCACGAGGGCAGGCTCAGGGAAGGCCGTGGGACACTGCACTGGTGCAGCCAAGGGGATGTGCCCCGGGACCACGGGCAAGCTCCCACTGCCCACCCCCTCGGAGGAGCGCGCAAGGACAGCTCAGGGAGTTGCAGAGCCTCCTGCTCGCCCCCAGCACGGGCAGGTGTGGCCCCCGTGCTCACAGCAGCCTCTGCAGCGTGCGCTGCTGGTACACCTCGTTGGTGCAGTACTTCACGTAGGGGTCGAAGGTGGAGGCCGCGTGTTTCTCCACGATGTCGCTAATGTCATCGATGAGGATGTTGTTCTGGTGCCTGGCTTCCAGTTCTTCAAAGAACCTGTGAAAAGAGAAAATCCATTATTTTTACAAAAAAGTAGCATCATTCTCTCACGACGTTTCACACTTCACCTGACACGACCTGTGACTTTACAAACTGACGACTGGAACGGTTTGTGACAGGGTGAGATCATCCCTCCCTTGGCAGAGCAGCGAGGGAAATCCTGACAGGACCCCAATCCAGGGATGGTGTCCCCTGGCAGCTCAGCAGAGCATCGGCAGAGGCACTTCCCACTCTCCCACTGCCAGAACCCAAACAGCAGCACTGAGCTGGTCAGACCAGAATTTCTAGAAATGGGGTTAGAAAAGAAATTAAACTACTTCAGACACACATTAACACATTTCCGCTTGCAGTTAAAGGCAGCACAACACCAGAACTGCTCAATGAAATCAAGATATGTGTGTCTGCTGTGCCAAGGACAAAAGCCATGGCTGGCAGAGGGGGACACAGAGGTGCTCCACATCTCCAACACACCTCTGGAACCAAACACAGATGGAAACACCAAAAATGGGCACAGAATCCAAAATCCTGAGCTGGCTCTTCCCCTAACCATGTTTGTTGCCTGTGCTCTGTCCCACATGTGAGTCTCTTTGGCTTCTGCACGCTACCCACTCCTTTCTGCTCTCCTAACTTTCCCACAGCACAAGCCTTGATCTCCATGATACTGGAAATCCCTCTCTGTTTGGGGTGTAAGAGCTCACACAGACCAGCTCTGCAGGTCACCACAATTCCCCCCACAACACACCAGTGCAACCCTCACACATGGAAAGCTGCTGACAACCTCTCACCAGTGCTGGCCACAGCCTTTGTACATCAGGATTCACTGCAAGCCAACGGAGTCAATGAGCTCATTAAAAATTCTCATATAGCACAGAAGACTGTGCTGCATAAGGAAATACTTGGAACACATGATCCTACATAGTGTTCAAATATTTTAAGACTTGTTTTATTTCATTTCAGTCCTTTATTCCATTTTCTCATCACTAACAGTGTCTCTTCAAATCTGTCACCTTTTTTCAAGTGTGCCACTGACGTCCTCCACAGTCTGCTTTACAAACACACCTCAAACCGTGAGAGGAGGAGAACAGGATGAACAGCAGTTGATCATCCTCATGTGTAGGAACAGGGGTTAACTAAATTAAGGCATTTGCCAGGTGTGCCCAGAGGCAGCTGCTGCACTGAGTGGCTGCCAGGCTCCCACGGGGTCAGAGCAGTCCAGGGGGGGTTGGTCCCATTTTGGATTTTGTTCGGGTTTGTTCAGTTTGCACACAGTAACTGCTGATGGACGGGCTGATGTTCACCTGGGTCGGCACTTCATGGAAAACAGGGCACCACAAAGACACCACACACTCCTGCTGCCCCTTCTCTCCCCCTCTCAGTGGTGCTTTTGAACAGCCTGAGCCCCTCTGGAAGGCAGAGTCCTCCAGCACCCCCTGCCACACCCACCCTCCTTCAAAGCACAACCTATTTCAGGTTGTCACTGACGTGCTGTGGATTTGGGTTTAGCGTTGGGACCAGCCCTAAGGGGCACATCCCAGATACTCCAGGAAATCCACCACACAGGGACAAACCCTGAAGGGAGGAGTTGCCTCAGGTGGCACCAGGGTCCAAGAAGATAAAAGAAAAAAAGAATGAAATAACAAAATAAAAAAGAGCCTCCATGCCACAGAGGCTGCAGTTTCTCATGAACCACGACATATTCCCACCACTGCCCCCCAGGAACTGCCCCGACTGGGATTCCTTTCTCTGCTCAGACAGGTTTACAGCTGGGATAACCTCCCACTGCTGCCAATTTACTGAGCTCAGGAAATGAGGAAATCCTGCATTTCCTGCTTTGTTATGGCACCCTGACAAGGTGTTGGATCCTGCTGGGCCACAGCTTCCACTTTTAGAATTTATCTGGTGCTTCATCAATGACATCATCAGACACAATCACTGCAAAAATCTGGGACAGCAGAAGACCAGTAAGGGGCAGAGAGGAGCAGCACCCCCAAGTCCATCCCCTCAACATGTACTTTAAGGAAATCATGCACTGAAATTTCAATCAAAGGTGGAGGTTTTTCACATCCAATCTGCTAATTTCTAGGCACAATCAGTGAATCAGACACATCACAAATCCACAGCTATTGGAAATTCATCAGTTTGATACAGGAGTTACCACAGTTTAAATAATGAAAACCAACATGCAGCTACACACAAAAATATAACACCAAACTCTGCAAAGTCAAGAGCCCGTAAAACACCTTTTACTGGGCAATATTCACTGAGCAGCTACAGAGCCAAACAAGGAGAAACCAGCCCTGAAGCCTATTCCAGCCTTCTGCAACAAACTGGACCAGCTCTGGGCAATCCCACCCCGACCTGTCCCCCTGGAGCTCCACTTTCCTTCCCAGCCCTGGCAGGAATCCAGAGCAGTGAGAAGGCCACTGCTGAGATCTCCCATTCCAGGGAGATTGCTGAGACAGTGGGAATGCCCACAGCTCCTGGGCAGTGCCCACAGCTCCTGGGCAGTGCCCACAGCTCCTGGGCAGTGGAGAGCACTGCCCTGGGCACTGCCGGACAACAGATGTCCATTCAGCCAGTAAATGCACACCCAGAGAACACTCTGGGGCAATGGAATGTAAATCTCTTTGGTTAATTATGAAGCCAGCTGCCCTGGATCCGTGTGAGTTCAGGTCCCAGCACTTCTGCACTCTGTATCTCACGCACGGGCAAACACACAAGACAAGGTTGAAGCTTCCTGAAGTCTCCTTCCCAGAGGTTTCCACAACCACACAGGGAGTGCTGCCCAGACTATTCAGCTCCTCTCTTTGTTAGAGACATTCCAGGGAGCTCCCAGGAGGAGCAGGGGGGACTCTGCTGGCTGCATTCTGCTCCCAACAAAGGCAGCTCTGTTCCCCCAGGAATGACCCTGCCCTGCACCAGAGGCCTGGCCTGGTGTTCTGGAGAGTCTCCATTAAACAGGTTCCAAGTCAAAGTTCCTAGATAGAAGCTTTAAGCAATTTTAACTCAAGGTTTCTATAAAGTATTTTCATCAGCTCAAGTTCTTCAGCTCACATAACTTTTGTCTGATCAACCAAAACCACTGGTCACTGCATACACACAGACTCAGTTGCTATATTTTTAAGTAAAGGCTGCTTAAAATACAGCAGAATGGGACAAATGCTCAATTTTCTAACAAGAGGATAGATTTTGTTACCTTGAAAGACCTTGAAAATGGAAAGAGATGGTTTGGAGACACCAAGAAAGAGGCTTCTGGTTTAAAGTCACTTTCATTATTTACACAAATGACCTTGGTTAGAGCCAGTACACAGTTTTGTTACACTTTAACAGCATTGCATAATTCAGCAAAGAAAATAAGTTTTCATTTGAGTGTAAAATGGAATTACAACTTCTGTTTTCACTCCAAGTTATAAAAAACACAAGTTCTTAGACCATCAGACTTCACAGACAAGAAAGAATAAAATTATGACTTTATGCTAGTGTAGTATTTTTCAATTCTTTTTTTTTCCTCCTTCCTCCCCCACTTCCTTTGAAGACCATTAATCAAAAGGGTTTTAAGAATTCCTCTAAAAAAAAAAAATCCTCTCCCCACGCCCATCAGACTTCACTTGTACAACACACACCTCAGGTGAGGAGAAGCCTTTCAAGAGGACTTCTCCTTGACAGTACAGACTGATAATCTGCACTTTCTGACTCCACTGCTGCGGCACAACCATCCCCGAGGTGGCTGAGGGCTCACACGACATCCAGCTGCTGGCAAGAGACCTCCACTACAGGAGCGAGACAACAGGGGACAGGGGAAAAGGCAGGTACCCCAGCCAAATGCAAATCCTGTTCTGCAGCTCCTAAACTGGGCTGGCACTTGGCACAACACACCAGCCTCTCCCCCCTGGAAGTTCACAAAACAAAATCTTGGTACTGCCTAAACTTCAGAAGACAAACTCCAACCGCTGCCCAGCAGATGTCAAATTCTACAGACTTTGTGGGGCTTCAGAGGAAAATGCCAAGGAAAGACTCGACCCTGACTGGGAACACGAAACTGCCCAAGTTCCACAAAGGTACAGGAGGGTTTAACACTAAAGAATTCAGATTTCAGCATCACAATTTCTACAAGAAGGATAATTTCTACAAAGGAGACAAAAGAAGAGGACACAAAGACAAAAAAAATCAGATTCTTTATTCAACCCCGAGCCCCCTTTGTCACAGAGCACAGCAAACACTGACTGAGGAAACCCTGGCAAGAGCCAGTGCTTAAGGAGAAGTATGAAACTTCTGGTTAATTTAATAAGGCAGACTAAGCATAGCTTGATAGACTGTGAAGACCAGATCTGAACGCCAGAGGCACGACCATTCAGCTCAGGAACTGTTTGGATTTGAAGGATTCTGATTTCTCCTGCAGTACACTCTGTGCCTTCCTTCCCTGCCTGCTTTCAGAGGCACCAATACCAGAGCACCCCCATTAAAGGTGAGCCCAGGGTGCCAAGGGAGGCTCTCACACTCCTATCCATCTTCACTCCTACTCATACTGTCCATCTCCAAACCAGAGGGAGTTTTGGAAGAAATGGTCACCACTAAAAGGGTTACTTCAGCTGCCAGCAAGAAACTTGCTTTTATTTTCTCTTAAATGCAGAAACGCTGCACTTACCTTTTGCTTGCTTCATAAACATCTGTGATGTTGGAGAAGAGGTGGTGGCTCTCTGTTTTGGTCATTGTGAGGCTCAGTTCCCTGGAATTTTTAAACATCCGGAGCAGAATCTCCAAGCTCAGCAAGTATGAATGCTCAGAAGATATCACTTCAAATATTGCCTGCAAAGTGGAGGGGGAAAGAAAATATTTACTAGTGACTGGGCTGGGTTTTTTGCTAAAAAATGTTGAGGAGGGGTGCAAAGCAAAGTTTTTGCATGTAAACTACAGATTATGACAAATATTCACTTCTATGACAGTTGCATCAATTACTTAAAAAATAAGTGATTTAATACTAGAAAAAATTGTTTTAAGGAGTCTGTACTCATAGTTTTCAATGCAACTGCAAACAGTGAGTTTGAAGACAACTCAAGACCAAGTGTGACCACTCCCCACTCATACTCCTGAGAGGTGGGTTTGGCAGTGTTGTTGGACTCCTGGGGTTCTGTTCTCACACAGACCTGTTCCTGTGGCCTGTCTGGACCAGGCCCTGTTTGCTGTTTCCAAGCAGAACTGCTGAGCTCCTGCCTTGTGGCCACTGCTGGGTCCCAGCCCAAGCCCACCTGTGCAGCCCCAGGGCTGGGCTCAGCAGGGCCAGCACAGGGGGCAGCGGGCACAGACCAGGCACAGCTCCAGCACATCCCTGCCCTCCCACGCAGCCTGCCTGACCCTCACCCTGCCCTCCCAGAGAAGCCACTGGCCCTTCCACCAGCTGGCACACAAAGCAAACTGGTGAGGGACTCCTGGACTTTGGAATCCACACACTTGTTTCCTCCGAAGTTTCCATGTCTGATGTAAAAGCCTGTTGAGCTGTCAGACATTTCACCTCTCTGGGCTTTCTCTGCAGGTCTCTTGTATGTGGATACAAGGGGAAAAAATGCCCTGAACCTCTGTCATGAGGACCACCATGTCCCTGTTGTCATCAGTGCCACCCTCCAGGCATTACCAACCCAGACTAACACCAGCAGCAGAGGTCACTCACTTCATAGTTCCCTAAAGTTATACAGGTAACAGAACTTTACAGTTCTCAATATAATTAATATTAGTAGCTGCAGCTATTATTTCATTAGTTATTTGCAACTAACTTCTCTAAGTGTTCTCAAACCAAAGGAAAACTATCCAAACACACCAGCACAGGTGTGAGGTTGGAGGCACAATGCTGAGGTTCCTCCTGGGCTTCTTCCCAGTTTGGTTACAAGAAATTAAATAAATGGGACAAAGACATTTTGCTTCTAAGGTGTAAGGCAGGGAGAGAGTTTCCCCTCACCATGACCCAAACACGTATTAGACAATAAAAAATGAAGGACTAAGAACCAGTCTTGACTGACACACAGTAACCCCAGCACAGCCAGGGGCTGGGGGGCAGCTCCAGATGTTGCTGAGCTCCTAAAAGGCACCTGCAGCCAGACTGTGGTTCATTTCCACAGCACCAGGGCCAGCAGATGTTGGACCCTGATGGACAGTAACACTCTCAAGAGGCAGGGACACACTGCAGTTTGTACACACACACACACACACACAGAGGGAGCTTCAGCTTGTGAGAAATGATCTGCTGAACATAATTTTAGTTCAAATCAGTCTATGACACATTTTCTTTAGCCAAAAGATGCACAGATCCATGTCACAAATGGGTTCTGAAGGATGGGATGTGTATGAATACAGAACATGGACATTAAATAAGGAAGAAAACAAAGATCTTTTCCAGTGACAATGTATTGTAGTATAATTATAAAATAACCTAATAGGCCCTAGAAGCAGTTTAAAGACTAGATAAAGAATAATTGATAAAAGGCAATTTAAAAGAAGTACAGCAAAACCACTATTTGGTAAAGCAACTACAGCTTAAGAATATTTATTTAGGCTCCCTCTGAAAGAATGGGCCTCTAGTATTCAAGTAAAAAATCCTCAGGCTTGAAAACACTTTTGGTAACATTAAAGACTTTACATTTAAAAGGCATCCAAAGAACTTGTTCTCTTTGAAAGGATGCAAGTATGACTGGGCTGTAAGTGTGGCTCCAGGAAACACAGACTAAAGGTTCCTGAAGGCTAAGACTGAAATCAATGCCTCGTGTCTCAAAGGCATCCCAGAAGGAGAAAGCTGAGGTATGTCCTGAAGGGAAATGAAGATAGTGGGTCAAATTCCCATGGCAGGGACCAGTGCTGCAGCGTTTCTACTCAAAGAACCTGGTTTTTCCCCTGTTGAAAGACAAACCTCAGGAACTGCAGGGATACACTTGGCCAGGCCAGGCTGTGCTTTCAACACCTCTCATTCCCTTTGAAATAGCCCCTGCAGGTGAGGAAGGGGGGGTAGAGCAGATAAAGTGGACACAAGGAGCAAAGAGGAAGGTAGATCAAGAGTACAAAAGGAGCAGAGGGAAGGAGACAGAGCACAGGTGAGGGTGCCATCACCTGTGCTGTGTCAGGGCACAGCAGGGACACAGGGCTCATGTGTCCAACAGCATTAGGTACAACTCAGGGGCTCTGTAAAAGCTGCTCTTTGTTCCTTCAAAAGGTCATGTGCCACCTCCTCCCTCTGTGATCTCAGGGCTGATGTCACACCTCCCCGCACAGGGCGCAGGGACAGGGCCACCTCAGCCACAGCAGGGGCTGGGCATTTATTCTCCCTGGGCACAGAGGAGCCTTCCCTCCAGGCAGGAGGCCAAGCAATTACCCTATCTCCTTGTCAACACACAGAGTATTGACCCGGGCGTGCAGTGCAGCCTGTAAGCTACAGCCCCAAAGCACGGGTTACTGACATACCTCCTGCCTCTTCCTTTCCTCCTGGCTGATAGCTTCCAACAATCCATTCTTCTTTACCTGGAAAGGAAGAAATTGATATTTTCAAAATATTTTCTGTGATTTAAAATGTGATTTAAAAAAATAATACAGGACTATCCAAAGATTGCAGCTAAATAATCTATCCACTCCAAGGACAGCAACGAACCAGCAGAAATCAAAATAATTAAGTTGATAATGTCTGTATGTGACTTACTGAAAGAACTGTATCATTTCATTACAAACTATCCCAAGACAAAAACATAGGAGCACTACCACAAAAGCAGGCACAGTGGAATCACAGTCACCCTGAGTGACCTCCTGGCCTTACACACACACACAAGTCTGCAAAATGTTTTCCTCCTTTTCAGTTTGATTTCTTGACTGGCACGTGCACATCACAAGGTTTGTTTTCCAATTTGGCCAGAAAAATCTTAGTTATCTCTATTTATTAACCACACTTAAAAGAACAGACTACCTGTCTAGGTAGTTTGTTGGCTAAAACATGACCCTGGAGGAGTTCCAGCTTCACCCTGAACAGACACAGCAAAGCCCTGAGCAAACCCCCCGCTGCCATCTCGACCCCCCGAGGGTGCCCGTCCCCACTGGGCACCCACAGCCAGCCCAGGAACCTCCCCAGACACCCCTCAGGAGCCCCAGCCACGTTTCCCATGTTCTCCACAGCCTGTAGCCACATGCTCAGCTTCCAAATTCCACACCGGGGACTCCTGAACCTTATTCTTTCCTGGTGTAAATCACAGGCATTGTGTCATTGAACAGGAGAACGTTAAACACCAAGAATCCAAACACTCAGAAAGCCAAGCACCGAGGAGGGCCTGGCCTCCTGCACCTCCCAGAGTGTTCAAAGCAAGACCCCAAAGCAGAAGGGACAGAAACCCAGCACAACACGCATAGAAAACACCTTTCTCTTCATGGAGCAGACACAGGTCATGGCCATGAGACCTCACATGCACTTCCCTCCTCCCATTTCTCTCTGTCTTCTCCTAAAGTTCCCAATGTGTATCAGAAACAGCCTTCTCTCCTTATTCCACTGTTCCCTGGAATTTCAAAGGATATATTATTCCTCATGTTATTCCTGCACAGCAGGCCCAACAAAGCTGGACAGGAGGCTCAGGAATAAAGAAGGCAGCAGGCTAAGAGGTGCCACACTTGGGCTGGCATGCCCACCAAAGCAGAGACTCCCAGGTAAAGGCTTATGAAAATAACATCAACATTGCAGTGCTGCAGCAATTGCTCTTTGGAACACAAGTCACAGATTCCCACAGCACCACAGACAGACACTTCTGGATACATAGCAAAAATGAATTAGATACCTTTCTATTAAACTCTTAAAGTACCTATAAATCAGCAATGTGAAAACTTCAGAGCACTCCTGAGGAGGTGCAAGGGCACTGGCAGGTACAGTGACACTCTCCTGGACGCAGTGCAAGACTTCTCTAATAATGCACAGACACAGGAAACCCCTGTGAGCACATCCCCCAGATTTCAGTGCTCCCTGTCCCACAGCCAGCAGTGTCCAGGGAGCTCCACGTGGCTCCAGCCTGCAGCTGTGCCCTGTGCTCCTGCTCTGGCACACAGGGGTGTGTACATACAAAGTACACAGGAGCTCCTCACGGAAGCAAATGACCCAGCCTTGTATTCCCACCCAACAGCAACACTGCCAAAGATACAGAGACACTCCCCAGATATGGAGACTATTTTTAGCATTCCTGTGAAAGAGAATTCAAGTCCTAATTTTGAGGTCTCCAAAATGCTTTAGTTGAAATAGCCCAAAGAACCCCATATTTGTGACACTGTGCAAACAAAAACTTCATTTAAAGCATGAACATGACCAGAAGATATGGAAGAGGCCCAACACCACAGCTACTCCTGCTGTGTGTCATCACACCTGACTGGCTTTTCTCCAGCAACTCAGCTCTGACTGATTCAACCATGACGACGAGGAAGGGATGAAAGGATGACAGGTGAACTTTGGTGAGGAACAGGAAGTTCCCTCAAAATAAAGAGGCAGTGAAGGAAGGGAACCTCACCAGAAAGATTTCTTTGAGAAATATAATGAGTGGCTGCACCATAAAACAAACTGAACATAAACCCTTTGACACTGGGAGAGAACTGAGAATCCCTGCAGAGATGAGCCTTGAAGTCAAAGCAGGCAGCTTTGGTACCACAGAGAAGAGGCAGCCATGGACAAGGACAGTGCATGGTTCTCTAAAGCAATTCACAGCAGCTTTTTTAATCAGTGAGAAAACAATCACAACCAAGATCAATCTCAGTTTCACAGTGTGGGTACACTGCAGGAAGGCAGAAACACCCTCTCCTATTACTCTGATCATGAAGAATTTGACAATGCCAAGCCTGAAGTTCAGCACCCCTCAAGCAGGGACTGGTCAGAGAAACCTCCCACACAGAGAGAGGATCCCTGTGCCATCTCCCCTGGGTTTCCCAGCACAGGCACTGCTCACAGACACTACAAACATTACCTTCCCCCTTCCCTAACACACAGTGAAACCCAGCACTGACATTTTCCAGCTGACTTCCTGCTACAACTCCAGACTCACTTTGTCCTGTTTAACACCCACCGACACGTGCCCTTTTCCCAGAGTTACAGCCACGGGCACTGGCAGGCTCAGACTCCCAGCCTTTGTCTTCTCCAGGCACCACCTTTGCCCTCACACTCCCCACTCCCAACCTTGTAGAGCAAGCACAGCCCGTGCACAGGTTGCTGTGCTCGGGACAGTAAAGACCAAGTTGGTTTCTGCAAGTGAAGAATGGCACAGGACAGTTCCCTTCCTGAGATGGTCTTCACACTGGTTTTGGCTCACACCAAACTAGTACTGGAAATTATCATTATTAATACTCAAAATACCTCAGCTGGTGAACATTTAACTGCTAGTTTGCCCAGGAGGCAGAAAAAATTATTTGACTTCATTACACATAAACCTTTTGCAACACTAAGCAAATGAACTACATTTAAAGCATTTCATTTGTTGAAAAAACATTAGAGCAAATCCTTTCAAAAACACATTGTCTTGCCTTCTTTATAATTATTGATTCAAGAGGATTCATATTTCAATACCTTACACAGCAAAAGGTCATCAGCATCTGTAAAACAGCCCTGCTAATCCGACCATCCAACCAGCCTGAGGGGATCGCCCTGAGGCTCCATCACTCACTTACTGGAACATGCACAGGGCACACACCCCCACCAGCCCCAACACTCCAGCTGATCATGCCATGGCACAATCTCTCTAATGCCACAGACATGAGGATCAGCAACATTCTGCAAGTTACAAAACAAAACCAAAAAAACCGAACCCCAAAGCCTTCATTTTAGGGATATCCATCCAGAAGCCACAGAAATGATCAAAGGATAAAAAAATTAACCCCAGAAACACAGAATTTTGACAGTTTCTTTACTCTCAAAATCACATATACAACAAAAACCTGTAAAGATATCAACTGTTTTCAGTAGTGTGTTAGCTTATTAGCAGGGAAGGCAGCAAGATTGCAGTCCTGATCAAACCAGCTCCACATACTTGGTTTAACAATGTTATTAAGGCAAAGCCCCTGCAGATGCTTCCCAGCCTGTGCTGGGACAGCAGAGCACCACCAGCTCAACACTCTGCTTTTCCAAATGGTTTCCATTAAATATCTGCACCCAAGTCAACTTAAGAGCCAGCACAGAGTGATTTAGAACAATTTAGCAGCAGCTTGTTTGTAACTAATGTTTCTTCAGTTTAATTCCCCCTTTGAGTGAACTCCTACAAACCCTTTTTTGAACAGATCAGTAAAGTTGTGTCTTTGCCAAATACAAGACCCTAAAATGAACTTGCTCGGTTTCTTTGCTTTTTCTGGGAAACAAAGACCAGTAATTGATAGGGACTCCCAAGCAGTTGTTATGAAAGAAAAAAATATGACAAACTTCAGCCAAAAACTCCAGGAGTAAGTAAGAAGACTTTGCTTCAGCCCACTCTGAGATTCTGTCTCTGGCCATACACAGCTCACACTCACCACAGAGAGCTGACTCCATGTCGATCTCAGGGGCTTGTAGTGAAAAATAACCTTGTCAGCCGATTTCTGCTCTTGGGGCTCTGACTCTTCATCAGAATCTATGTCCAGAGCTTTCTCCTTATAGTTCTGATATAGCACAGCATTTTCTGTAAAACAACAACAGTGTATCACTTATTGCTACAATGTTGCTTTAGCTGCTCTCTTAAGAACTATAAGTAACATTTGAACAATGAAAGAAAGCAGAGTCACTGTGCCCTCACCACTCCACAAGACAAAGACAGCATCAGATTTGGGCTGGACAATGGTGCAGTACAGTGACAGTGGGTCAGCACACTGACAATGGGTCACTGTACCACTCCCAAAGATCCTCACAGACTGAATTTAAGGAACAGATGTGGCCTTTGTCAAGAAAAAAAAACCAGAAACCAATTTTTTCTTCCTTGGTTTGCTGTACCCTATTTCATAATTAGCCAGCAATTAGAAAACAGGACCCTGTGTCAGTGGATCAGTCACTGATCTGGAGGTCTCACTATTTTCATCTTCAGGACCATCACAAGGCCACTGCCCATGACCATCTTCTGTCAGCTTTAAATATTGCACTCACATTTCACTAAGAGAAGAAAATGATCCTAGTTTCAGAATTAAGGCCAGAACGATTCCAAATAGAAAATTCAAAGCTTTCCTGGGCAAGTACGAGGCCTGTGAACCTTAAAACAAAATACACTCATCATGTATTTGAGTTGTGCCATCGTTAATCCAGTACTATCAGGGGGAAAGAACCACAGGTGTGGAGCACACCCTCTCCCTTTCCCAACCTCCCTGGCCACACACCCTTTGCAACAGCAGACAGAGGAACTCAACACCACAACAACCCACAGATGGATCAAGCTGTTAAGCAAGTGGGCTCTGAAAGGGACTTTCAGATGGGACAGGCTTGGGATAACATCCAAGCCTCCCCTAAAAGAGAAAGGGGAAAAGCAGAGGGTCTGGCTGCTCCCCACATGGCCCCAACCCCTGGGGTCCCACACCTGGCTGGGTGACCTGTCTCACCTGCTCAGACCCTACAGCCCTGTCCAAGTGTTCGACAAGGTCTGGCCTCTGGATCAGCTCTTTGGGAAGGGGGTACAGTTGGTACAAGAGAGGAAATTGTGCAGAGCAGCTGAATTCTGAGAGGCACTGCAGAGACTGTTATTACCTGGGATCAGTCCAAGACAGAAGGGAACCACTGGAGGAGAATCTAGAAAACGTCATCAGGAGATAGTGGAGGAGAGGTGAAATAAGAGGAGAAAAGGGGCTGATGCAAAGAGAACAAAGCAGGAAGTTTTGAAAACAGACACAAGAGGAAGGTAAAGCAGCAGCTGGGATGCCTTCAAGGAGGCATTAAGCAGAGAAAAGCCAAGTGAGTAGCAGTTATTACAATAAAACTTCCACAGACTCATAGCCCAGAAACACTTTTTTCTTGTTGAAATACTGGAAAAAGCAGCAAACTTGGCAAAGCTCAGAATTAATAAGTAACACAAAGATGCTGATACATAGTGTTTTTCTAGCACTTAAACTTGAAGCCAAGGTAGCACAAAAGGAAAATGATGACAGTTAAAGGATTCACCCCAGCACTTGGCTTATGAGGAGAAGAGAAACAGCTGTGTGACCCAGCAGCTCAGAGAGTAAGGACTCAGGTGTGTGCTGCAGGGGTGCCTCCAAATCTGAAAGTCATGCACAATACCCTACACCTGGGAAGAGCCCCAGGGGACAGCAGGAAGGCAGTCCCACAGGAGGAGCCAGGACCCCCCAGAACCATACAGAACTGTCAGGACTGAGACAGACACATCCAAGAGCTCATCTTCTGGGAGGGACAGGAGGTTTAGTGGAAAAGAAGCCCCTGACACAACTGCCCATTTTCAGCCTGCTGTTTTATAGTCTTTGAAATATCCCTGAGGTATGTCCAGTGCCAAAATTACTGTTCCCTATTTCATCAGCTTATTAAAAAGAAGGGTACTTTGTATGAAGGAAATGTGAAACTTGACCCTGAAGTTCATTTTACTTGGGACTGAGTTATTAGCAAGTCTGCACAGAGCAAGGCTTACCTTCCCCATCGAATGTCCCTTGTCCTTTCAGCATCTTCTGGTAGTTTTAACAGAAAAGAGATATATCTGTGTTAAAAAGACATTGCAAAATGACCACAGCAACAACAGCTTGTTTTACTGAACACTTAGGCATGAAATCAACAGGTCCTAACCCATAAACTTTGGATGTTAGACAGAGGTTCAACAAAAACAACTGTTTCACCACAGAAAGTGAAATGCTACTCCAGTTTTCATTTTCTCCTGCATTGTTTGTATGTGTTTTCCACAAATGCTTCATTTCTCCTGTATTTCAAAGCACAACATACTGGCTTGAGAGGGGTTCAGTGAACTTGCAACTCATCCTGCTGTCTCGGAGCTTTCCTAGGAGGCCACGGGGCCCAGGACTGCCTGAGCGGCTGCCCCTGCACACTCTGCAAACAACACCCACGGCAAGCACTGGGTAGATGAACGTTCTGAGAGCAAAACAAACCTCTGAAATAAAACAGCTGTTCTGGTACAACAAGGCCTAACAGTCTATTGAATAGCACACTACTGGCAGAGAGCTCTGGGTGTCAGGAAGGGACAATGTCACATCTTCCTATTCGAAACGTAACTTACTGCTCAAGTCTGCTACCAAACCAAACCATCCTCTACTCTGCAGTTGTTCACCATTTGATCAATTCCTATTTCCTCACTTGTAGCATTTTCACAAAAGCTTCCATTACCATAATTTTGATTTGGCTGAAAAGTGTCATAAAGCTGGTAACTATTTTAATAGCTACAGCATCAGCCCTCAGCCTGGTGTGCTTACCAGACAATTCCAAACTCTCCACAGATATCTATGAATACATTTCATAAAGAAACATTATATTTGACAATAAGAAAATACAATACTATAGTTTATGTTTGATTTTTTTTCAGTAAGTCTTTATAACTTAGTTTCAGTGCATTAACATGCAATTCACATCTCTGCTACTCCCAAGGGATACAACCAAGATTTAAAAACAGGCATTCTGCTTTTACTTGCAAGCATTAAGATAACTAAAGTGGTCCCTATCGATTTAAAAACCACACAGTGATTTGTAAAAGCAATTTAAAAGTGCTGCCTCAGATAGAGGAGTGCAGGAGGAAGTTTATTTTTCTGTTTCTACTCTTGCAGGCAGGGTTTATTAAGACAATGTATCTTTTTTTCCAGTTTACACCTTTCTGGGAAGCGGGTTTTGAGCCCTAAGCTGGGTTGTGAGAGCAGCCCTCTGTGCGCTGGGGCATCCAGCAGGGATCTTGGCCAGGGGCTGCAGGAGTGCAGGGCTGAGCTGCCCTGCCCGGAGTTCAGCAGAGCTGTGCCCCTCCAACACCCGCTCAGAAAACAGCCCTCGTAAGACTCGCAAGAACTAGGAGAACTTTTGTATTAGCAAAACGCAAACTGAACCCCTCCTGCATTTACGGAAAACGCGGACTCAGCAGATCTCGCTCCCGCGGAGCCACAGCATCACCGCGCAGCGCGGCTCACCTTGATCCTGCCCAGGCTCGAGAACTTCTCCTTCTCCTCAGCCACGGCTTTCAGGATGGGCTGGGACATTCTGTTCTTCTTCTCGCAGTCGGCGGCGCCGTCCAGCTCCACTCCGCTCACCACGGCGCGGCGGTAGGACGTGGAGCGGAGCCCCCTCCGCAGCATCCCGGGGCCGGCCTCGGGCTCGTCCTCGGCATCGCTGCCCGGCCCGGTCCGGGAGGGCTCCACGAGGCTCCGCGCCTTCAGCACCCGCTCGGGGCCCCGGGCGCGGCTCTCGGCCAGGCCGAGCGGGATCAGCTGCTGCGAACCCGCCCGGAGCGTGCTCAGCAACGCCGGGGGCTCGGGGGGAGCACGGCCCGGCCCCGCGGGGGGCTCGGTGGCCCGGCCGGCACCGGGGGATGTCGAGCCAGCACCGGGGGATGTCTCGCCGGTCCCGGGGGATGTCTCGCCAGCACCGGGGGATGCCCCGCCGGCCCCGGGGGATGCGCAGGGCGCGGGCGGAGCGCTGGCTGCGAGCACTGCGCGGTCCCTGTGCGGGGTCAGTCCCGCGGCCCGGGGCGGCCTTGCCCGGGGGCCCTGCCCGGCGCCCGGCGGGGTGACGGTGCCGCCG
>VXAU01003691.1:714301-786013 GCA_013399695.1 Formicarius rufipectus | reverse complement strand
GCCCCCCTCGCACCGCCCGCTATGGGCTGAGCCCCGTCCCGGGATCGCTCCCGCCCCACCTGCGGCCCGCCCGGGGCAGCGCTTCCTCCGCCGGCACAGCCCCCGCGGCCGGGCAGGGCAGGGCTGGGCTGGGCTGCCCCCGGGGCTGGGCTGGGCTGCGCTGCCCCCAGGCCCTCCCCTGCCCGCAGGGAGCGGCCGGAGCGGCGACAGCGCCGTCCAGAGGGCTGCGGGGCGAAGCGAGCACGCCCCGCCGGGAGCTGGGGCCGTTGCCCTCAGGGTGAGGGGTGAGGGCAGGGAAGGGCAAGGCAGGGCAGGACAGGCAGCGCTGCTCCCGCCCGTGCCCAGCAGCCACAGCGCCGCGCCGCTCGCTGCAGGGCCCACAGGTACCCTCCACGTGGGAAAAAGGTTCGAACTTCCCCTCGCCGCGTGGCCGTGGCGAAGCCGTGTCCGGCCGTGCCCTCCCGGCCCCGCGGCTGCTCAGGCATCAGAGAACACGGTGCACCCGGCCCGCCGGGCTGCCTCGTGCTGGCACAGCTGGGAAAGGAGCAGCTTTGCGGTAAAAAAATTGGACACAGACGACGAATCTGCTTGGAATTCTAACAAATGACATCACCCTGAAACACGTGTGTCTGTAAAAATGGTGAAACTTTGCAACTTTGATCCCTCATAGAACTTAACTGCACATGAAAGGAGAGCAGAGTAGGTTTTAAAAGGCAAAGCAAAGGCACGGCCACCTTTGTGTGCAGGGGGACCGGCCCTGCCTTCACCCAGCACGGACACGCTGTGGCAGCCCAGCCACGGCTGCCTGTGCTCCATGAGGGACAGCTCAGCAGGGTCCCTGGCATAAGTGACATGCACCTTTTTCTGTTCTGTGACTTCCAGTAATAATTACAATGTGCCCTTCCTTCACTGCCTGCTCCTGTGCAGTTAAAATCTCTGCTCTGCTTCCACTGGAAAAAGTTAGCGATCCCTATGTTTTAAAAACCATCTGGTCACAGCCTAAATAATTATTTAATGTCAGTATTAACTACCACATCGGACCTGAATGTAAAATAAAATTTAAAATACTTCCCTAGTATTTCATCACACAGCTGAATTGTTTGTCAGGCTTCCCTCAAACGCACGAAAGACAAAATCTAGGGGTGATTCTGTCCCTGTGTAACTAACACATCCCCTCTGGATGGCCAGAACAGCAATACCTGGGTTATTTGGAGATGCTGCAGCCCAGGCCCTGCCTCCACAGCCTGGGACTCTGCGGTGCTGTGTGGAGCCGGGCCAGGAGGAAGGACAGCAGCACATCCCTGCTCTGTTAGTGCTGCTCTTCACCGGGCTCTGCGCTGGAACTGCTGTGGGAACATTCCCCATTTGCCTCTGGGTGAGCGTCAGGAAAGGGCTCTGCAGGGGGAGCAGGGCAGCTTCCTTAGGCTGAGCAGGTTACCCCCGCACCTGGCTGAGAGGGCACTTGCCTTCCATCCTTGCAAAATGCAAACTTGATTTCTGCTGAGACTTGACCTGAAAGAGCAATCCCAAAAGGTTTGATTAGAGCTTGGACTCACCAGTGAGGCTGTATGGCAAATGCCTGGCAGGGGAGGGCTGCAGAACTCCTGGGGGTGGAGGACAGAGTTTTGGGGAGTGCTCAACAAAACTACTTTTTTATTTATGGATGGGCACCCACTTAAGCTCCTGGATAAACTTGGAGGAGAAGGGCCAGAAAAACATTAGATTTGTAACTGTTCCCTCCAGACTTGCAAGGGTTCATATATCACCAAACAAGAAAAGAATACATTAGAAGTGCTCTATGATCTTTTTAAAGATATGAAAAATAGAGTTTACACTAATCTTGTTTAGTAGGTAATAAACAAACAGAAAAAAATACAGGAGAAAGCCTAAGGAACAGCCAACCCCATGTACATGCACATAAACCTCAGATATATTAATTCTTCTGCCAGAGAACCCAGAGAAAACAAAATGCTTACTAAGAATCAAATTAAGCAAAGCACAAAGAAATTAAAATGGTCAAATTTGTGTATCCCACAGATGAGAGAAAACTGCAAATTGCTACTCCAACTTGAAACAGCCAAAACACAGGGAGAAGCCACAGGCAGGCCCTAAGATGGTGGTTCAGTTGTCAGCTGGGATTTCACACTGGATTATTTCTAAAATTATCTCTCAACTGTCCACATGAAATTGCCAAGGAATTGGATATAGCTGCTGCATATTACTTAACTCATAAATCCTCATTATTAATAACCGAGGTAATCAGCTTTTACAAGATTATTCCCTTGCACATATTTGTTCACTGCACTGCAATTACAAGAGTAATTTTGATTCCACATTAGTGTTCCATTTCATACACAGTAAAAGAAAAATAAAACCTTACAATAAAATTGCCATCATAAGAAAAGTAAAATCAACTCTATAGGAAAAGAAAGACATGTAAACATAGTTATTAACTCCTCCTGCAAAGTCAGGTCACAGTGTGAAATCACTGAGGCACTTGTGTAGCAGTACCCAGACCTGAGCTGACCTGACAACAAGCCCACAAGTCACAGTCAGATTAAACATGACTTTGAAAGGGTTACAGGGTTCATGATCTACTTTTGTGTAAGACTTCAATGTAAGGATTGAAATGCTCATGCAGTAACTTACAAGACATGTGCAAAGACCTGGAGTCAGGACTGTGCTTTCTGGCAAACGAGAGAAGAGGAATTAAAATCCATGGACACTTTGTATGTTCAGTTTCAGAACCGTTTCAGATCTCCCCTACAGCTCTGGGCTGTCTCTGGTGTGTGCTGGGCTGGAGCTCTTCAATGCTGCAAACACCTGGAGATGTTGGGAAACACCTGTAATTCTGTGTTTCTAAATAAACTGACTTACCCTGTTTGCTGTGTCAGTGCTTCCTACCCTGTACTTTGATCAGTCCTCTCTGTCCCTCAGCCAGTTTTGGGGTGTAAGGAGGTGTGGAGCAGAACCTGTGCAGTGGAAACTGCAGCAGAGAGAATTCCCATGCAATGCTGCATCACTTTGGAACCTTTCCCAAACCAGGTCCCGGACTGGCCATGCCCCTGCAGCTCCAGAGCTGTGCAGATGACCCTGGCTGCTGGTTGGGGTCTATGGTCCCCCACTGCCTCCAGCCTCCCCTGGGGGCATTTCAATCAACATCTGCCCCTCTGTGCCTCAGAGAGAGCACAGGAGTGGAATGGCTCCAAGGGAAGTGCCCAGCCACTGGTTAATCCCCGATGGAATCACTGTATGTCCCATCTGTATTAACTGGCAGCTGGGAAATGACAATACAAACATTCTTTTGAAACTCTTCTCTTTCCCTAGCTTTGGGCAGCTGAAGAACAGCCAGCCATGCTCAGACTGGAGCAAGCCTCTGTCCCAGAATTAGCAGGCAGGAGGAATAAAGCCCTTACTGTCCCACAAACCCCCTCCACAAACACAGGAGGGACGGGGTCACCACGAATGGAGGAAAGACGAGATGTCAGTGTGACAGAGCCAGGCTCTGCTGAAATCCTTCTGGCGCTGGTTGCACTGCTTTTCCAGGGACATGAACCAGGGGAGTGGAGCCTCCTGCCAGTGTGAGTAGCAGGATTTTCCCAAGGAAGACACAGTTACTCCAGCAACACAGGCAATCCCAGAGCACTCCAGCACAGCACACAGGAAGGGTCGAGCCTTCTGACCTTCTGCCCCCTTTCTTTTCTATACAACTCTGTGTAGCCTGTGAGAGATTTTACTCTGAACACTTTTCAGCCAAGTTTTAACTGTAAATCGATCAAAGATGGCAGAAGACAGGGTCTGTAATTATTTCTGTTTTCCTCTGAATTGCCTTTGCTGTGGCTAAAATAATCAGCAATAGTAGAAAGCTTTTCAGCATTAACTAAAAGCTTTTAGGGGAAAACCACATCACGTTGCACTGCAGGATTAAAGAACCTGCTAGTGCTCATGGAGCATCAAAGTTGAAACAAGATGCCTTTTTATTGTTAAACTGGGATGAAAAGAAAAAGAAAGAATTTGTAACCTGAGAAACACAACCTATTTCTCATTTTTTCTCAGTAAATATACAATGAATGTGAATATGAATATTAAAGGAGAATTATGAAACTGAAGTCTGTTTTTTCCTGTCCAGCTTAGTTATATTCATTCATTTTCCAGTTCTATGATTCCATTTACATGTTTGAAATTCTGACAGTGAATTTCCTCTCAATAATTCAAAGACCATCCTTTCTATAGGATAGCAGTTAAGGTAAAGTCCCTGAAAATGTAGATATAAACTCTTTTATCTCATAACTCTAGTTCTTAAGATGTTATTTAAAGAGTTTTCTGGATTTCAAACATCTCCCAACAAAAGCATTGAGGCACTGCTTGCCATAGCTGAAGAGTCTTGGTGGTTGCCATTAGAAACTCAGTCAAGTCTGGGAGCCTTCAAGGACAGTCTGTGCAGCTCAAGGATGCTGATTGCTGGGTCTGCTCTCTTTGTACTCCCCTTGGCTTTGTGTGCACAGAAATGCCTGAGCAACTGACAGGGGGAAGAGTGGATCTGTACTGTGGGTAGGTCTCCAAGGAGCTTATTCCTTAAGTTTGGTCTCTGCTAGGATTTTAAGTATGATTTTTGGTTTTAAGGAATGAATTTTCTGCTCATACAGAAATTTAAAAAAAACCAAATCCAATGTTTTCTCTTTGGGTGTCACACACCACTGTCACTCTGCAGTGGGAGCACGTGAGTCACCTGCTCTCAGCCCCTTTCAGGCTGTGACTCTCCAGCCCTGCAGTGCCACTGGACTTTGTCAGCCTGCCCTGCCCTTCCAGGGAGGTTCCAGGTAGTTCCCGCTGCTGACTGTGAACACACCAGGGACTCCACAGGCCTTGCTGGCTCTACAGATGGGGCAGCTGTTGCAGAAGGAGGCTGAGATCTTCAAAGCTGACTCTGTCGGGTGAGAGACCTGAGCCCTAGGGAATGGCTTGGCTGGATTGGATGGCTTATCTCAGCTCTGATTGTCAAGGTGGAGATGGGTCAAAGGTTGGACTCGATGTCCTTAGAGGTCTTTTCCAACCTAAATGATTCTGTAATTGTAATTGTGCTGATTTTAGAAATGCTGAACCTGGTTTAGTTTCGAACAACTGATTAACCTGTAGTTATGTACCAGATTTCCCCTTTGGTGTGTTGAAATGCTGGAATTTCATAAATGCCATAGCAACAGAATCAGAAAGTGAGGAAGTCTGGAGTGCAAGGCACTGTGTGCCTGTTTTTCTCTAATGAGCTGAAGCTCTGGAGTGTGCCTTTCCCCCTGAAACTCCAGTTCCCATTTGTCCTCCCTCCATGCTCCCTGCCTCTCCTGGCTGCAGTCCTTCAGTGATGCGTGCGGAGTCTGCTGCGCCCAAGGGCTGGGGACCTTCATTACCGACTTCAACAAGCCCATGCTTTGGCCTAATTGACCCTGAACAAGCAGCAGTTTGACAGAATTCCTGATCCAAGGCCACTCTCCCATTCCCCCACCCCCCTGCCCAGCCCTGGACTATGCACAGGGCACTGTCCACACAGCCCCTTGGCACCCGTCCGTGTGAGGATGTTCCTTTCCCACACATTTTGAAGAATTCGCAATTCTCTTATTATCTTTCTGAGCTATTAAAAGTGCTCCTAATTCAACTCTGATCCCACTAATTAGCTCAAATACATTTTAATTAGTGGAATTTATTCTACTGTTAGGTGTGCCAGAATTATGCTCTATGGTTTATCTGAGCTCAGTTTCTCAAGTTGTCTCCTTTCCAGTCAATCTATTTCCTAGCAGGTCCTTAAGTGTTCTTCTCAGTTGGAAATAATTTCTATCGTATTATCTAAGTCCTTTTTTCATCCTTCACCTTACTGTGACTTATTTCCTGACCTACGGTGTAGAGCAGAATTGAAATTCTAGACCTGATAGGTGCAGTCATCAGTGAGACAAAAGGAGAGGGTGTGTGTAAAGCAGGACATTGCAGGAGAGAAAAACCCTCCAGCTGGAACAGCAACAGGTCAGGAGCAGAGTGAGAGTCTGAGAATTTCTAACAAGACTGAAAAGAGAGAGAAGAGAGGGGGAGAGACACTGAGCCAAAACCAGATTCCCAGAAGAAAAGAAATCTGGTTTCAAAAGGGAGGGGAAAAAAGGAGCGGATAGAAAAAGTCCTGCTTTGCAAAGGACTCTGATGCAGAAGCATGGCCAGTGCACTCTGTGCAGCCAATCTGGCTGAGAGGATTAATTTTATCTGAGAAACAAGTCCCCACAGACAAAACTTTTTATTGCTTTTTAGTTGGTTTCAAAATTAGTCATGGTCTGATTTCATCCTTTAAATCAAACTGAAGGTGATCAAGACCTTGCAAAATGTTTTCATCCAGAGCGGGAGTGCTGGACCCAAAATAAGCAGAAACCTTGCCCAGCATTGCTGCTGTGAAAAATAAACCAGTTTATAAATGTTAATAAAGAGTTGAAATGCTTTTCAAGCTACTCTGACAAAGCTTAGCACGAGAGGCATGTGAAATGAGTCCTTGCAGCGGGTCAGCGGCGGTGCGGGCGGCTGGGCAGGTTCTGCACACATACTTTACCTAGTTGGGAAGAGCTGGATCAGCTCTCAGAGGATGGGAACAGACTCACCCGAGTTCCAGTGGCTTTCCAAGTACACAGCACCCACACGATGGCCATGGAAACAAACCACGAGGAGCCCCGAGGGGCCGGGACACAACGGCCAACGCCTGCAGGGTCCGTGAGGCTGAGCAGAGCTGTGGGTGCTGCCTGGCAGCTGCTGCAGGGAGCGGGCACAGCTGGCTGGAAGGACCGAGCCCCTCGGGGGCTCCACAGCACGGGTGGCAGTGCTCTGGGGCCTTCCGAGTGATGAGGAGTCTGTGGATTGTGACTCCTGTTACAGCACTGCTCATGTTTGTACATGGTCTTACTGTGCTCTGGATTTCACTTTTAGGGGCTGCTCTATGTATTTTGAATGAAGGATTTTTTAATGTTGAATTACGCTCCTCTGGGGTATAAAGGAAGAAGGAAGGAGTGGATTAAGGTGCCCAGGCATGCAATAAGAAGGTTTCTTTCTCAGAAAATGTTGCTTGGCTTCTTTCGCTTGAGCTCTGTGCTGTTAAATACACGTCTGGATTCATCCATGGTGTCAAAGTTGCTTTTGTTTTATTTGCAGTTTTATTCAGTTTCTCAGGAGATGAAAGACAAATAAAGAGGCTGAAAATGTTTTCAATTGCAGTCTAAAAGCAAGAGAAAAAACATTAACCTTTTGTTTCATTGCTTGGAAACCGTGAAAAGAGAACTGCAAGCAGCAGTTTGCCTGAGACTGTCAGTGCTTCCTGTTCTTGCTTCTGCATGTTCTTTCCCTCTTTAGAAATTAGACAAAGAAGAAAAGAGCACCAAATCACTGGCATCCTCTGCTGCAGGGTCCTGAATTCAGCTGGCACTGCTCAGGCCCACGTTCAGCAGCTCCCCATGCAGTGGGGCCATGGATAACATTCCTTGGGAATGCTGTGATGCAGTTTATGATCCCCTGTTTTTCAGTGATAAAAGCCAGACGCTAAAAGGAAACAGAGAACATGTTTTCCCCCCTAAGACAGAAGAGAAGAACATGTGTTACAAACCAGTTTACTCAGCTTAATACCTACTTGCTCTGTATCATACTTAATCAATTCTTCAAGTAACAAAATAACCAAAACACGATTTAGTCTTCTCACAGTGAGTTAAAGGGGTTCTTTGCAAAAAGCTACTATTTTAAGCTCAGAGATGTTAAAAATCAGATAGAAGTGCTTGCACGAGGTGAACTCTTGTGTGCTGAGGGGAGAGAATGTTAATTTTTACCAAACAGGATGTTTTTCCATCCAGATGATTCTATGGATTTTCCTGGGTGCTGATGTTCGTGTGGCTTATGGACTCCTGTGACTTGGCAACAGCCACACAGTAAAGCTCAGGGGAAAGGAATTTGGTCTGACAGTGCAGCCTGAGCCTGGCACAACCCACACCTCTCTGGCTGTGCAAGGAATGGCCCTTAATGACCCCTGTAGTTCCATCTGTCCTAGCCCCTCTGTAAATGCTCCTAAATGAGTTTGCTGATTTCGAATTAGTTTTTCAGCTCAATTTATACTTGACAAATTTAGACAAATTTAAGTTAAAATCGGAATATAATAAAAATTGCATTTCTCCTTGTCCAGCTGGGATGTGAGGGGAGTCCTGCAGCAGCTCCCACACTGACCTCGGGCCATGGAGGGAAACAGCAAAGTGCAAATCAACCATCAGCCACCATAAAGACTTGGAGAGCTTATTTTTATAGCTTCATTTTCTTAGGGGAATAAAAATAAATAACTTCTTAGAGGAGTTAGCAATCTGAAGAACAAAACACTAATTAATGGATTTTTTGCAAACCACAAAGCCTTAGTGAAACAGGCACAAGACCCTTGTGCTTGTGCCCTGATCCTCTTTGCTGTCGATGTTTAACTTGATTTCTTTCTCTGGTAACATCCACTGCAGCACCTCAGGGCACAAGGAAACTGAGCCTGGAAGAACCATTTTCCTGCCTGCTGAAATGCACCAAAGCATTCGCTCAGCAGGAAAACATCACGAGAGCTGGGAATACTGAGGTTCTATGAGAAGACAAGGCAGAAACCTCGACCAGTGATACCCCACCAGTGTCCCAGTCTCTGCTGGGTGGGTTTTAAGCAGTGCCCAGTGTCCCCAGTGCTCTGGGCCTGCCCAAGGGCAGAATGCAGCCCCTCTGTAAGGGACCTTCAGCCAACATCAGCTGTCCCCACGGTGGCTGCACCACCAGCCCGTGGCCACATGCAGGGACAAGGGCTATGGGGCCCTTTCTGAGCTGGCCACACTGGTAACAACCAACAAAACCCTCTGCACCAGTTTGAACTGAATGGCTGTTGCCCTTGAGAGCTGGGGGGTGGCTCAGGGACCCTTCGGTGGAGGCATCGGGAACCTCCTCAGGAGTGTTAAGGGCTTTGCCCGAAGCACAGGATCAGTCAGAGCAGCCTGCTGGGGGGCCACATACAGCCAGCCAGGGATGGAGAGCTTAGAAAGTAATTCCCAAAGCTCCTGAGAACTCCCAGAGAAATATCCAAGAGACATTAGAAAGGACGGCCGGCTGCAGATGCTCTTAGCCTTGTGAGTGAAAGCCTAGGAATACTTGAAATAGTCCAGATAGCTATGACTGGGCAGAAAATGGCACAGCAAAGATCTCTTTAAGTAAACCATTAACACAGCAGCCCAATCACAATGATAAAAACCACACTGATATTCTTGGCAGAAACTCCCTCCCTGTAACTGGTCCATCCAAAACTAAAGCTGCAAAAACTTAGATGCTTCCAGTAGGGGAAAAAAACACATAAAGAGCAAGCTCCTGGGACACAAAGTTTGGAGAGCTGATCTTTGAAGCACCGGAGATTTACTAGAAGTATGTTGTATTACAGAAAAAGGAGGTCTGTTTTAAAATTTCAGCCAAAAAATAATCTTTCTCACAGAGTCTTACTTTAAGTGAATATATAATATTAATATCATACCATATCATATCATATCATTAGAAACTTTTCTTTGCCCTTTGCACAGTCAAATTCTGATTCTTAATTACTCAAGTGATTTCAGCCACAGTGTGCTTAATAAACTCCTTGGATTACTGGAGGGAATTTAAGTATCAATATATTTTGCATCACATACACTATTTGTATTTTGAACAGAACTAGCTTGTGGGGGGGAAAAAAAACTAATAAAAAAAGTGTGTCTCGCTTTTCCTCTCTTTTATGTCACCACATAGAGACGTTGGACACAGCAAGGTAATCAAATCTTCAGCTTACAATCTGCAGTTGTTATGTGATGTTCTGTATCCACAGGAAACTGATACAGAAAGGGAGAAGGTAACAATAAGGAAAACCTTTCTTTCCAGTCTAACTCATCTCAGTCCTGCAGGATCTTGCTTTTACAGCGTGCACACAAATAATTCTTTCCCACCGTGTTTCAATTAATTGCACAATCTTCAATAAATTAGACCATCAGTTTGCAGCACCTCTGTTCCTACACATGTGGTGTGTTTAACAAGATCAGCCTGAACTGCCCCAAATCTGGTCATTCACCTTATTTTCATAAAACACAATTGTGGTTCTTTTTTATCTTGGCAGAAAGCTCAATGAAAGTATGGCCTTAATCCTTTAAAAGCATTAAATCACATTTCTAAGTGGTGAACCTTGGGCTTCCTCTCTGCTATGGGAATCTCATTCATGTGGTAACACTTGCCTTGTTGGCAGCCCTCACCCTGCTTGGGACAGGCCAGGGGAGCCAAGTGACAGGGCAACATCCTCATCCTGGCTGTGCCAGGGTGAGCCAAGTGACAGGGCAACATCCTCATCCTGACTGTGCCAGTGGAGCCAAGTGACAGGGCAACATCCTCATCCTGGCTGTGCCAGTGGAGCCAAGTGACAGGGCAACATCCTCATCCTGACTGTGCCAGTGGAGCCAAGTGACAGCGCAACATCCTCGTCCTGACTGTGCCAGGGTGAGCCAAGTGACAGGGCAACATCCTCATCCTGGCTGTGCCAGTGGAGCCAAGTGACAGGGCAACATCCTCATCCTGACTGTGCCAGTGGAGCCAAGTGACAGGGCAACGTCCCCAGCATGTAAGGGACACGTGGCCACAGTTCACACCAAGGGTGCTACCTCTGGCATCCAGCACAGAAACAGGGCAGATGGATGCATGATTTTGGGATGAATATTTAATCACTGCTTTTATTCTACATACTTTCATTAAGTATTTATTTGGGCATTTTAGAAACATGGATAAACGCACATCTTGCTTTCTCTAGAGAAAAGGGAGAAAGAAAAAGGCACACAGAGGGGACCAGGGACACGGACAGTGTCACTGCACAGGAGACACCCCCAAAGCTGGAAGGGCAGAACCAGCCACGTCCCATTAACCAGGGATGGGGCTGCTGGAGAAGCTATGAAAGATATCCCAGAAAGATCTGAGAGATCCTTGTTAGACCTGTAAGAGCACATGGAAAGTCTCCTGTGAAATGATAGAGTCCCAAAGGGAAGCAGAGCTGGCTCTGTGTCCCCCCAGCTCTCTGTTCCTTCACCAGGCTCTAAGATGCCACCGCAGTGCCAGGCACGGCACTGAGCGAGGGAACATTAAAGCAGGTTCTATGTTTCTTCTAGCACATTTATCTCATTACTCTTGTACATGCACGTGTTCATATTCTCACACACACCTTTGTTAATAAAACAGCTTAGCAATGGCCCTGTGCTAGGTTATTGCTCTCAGCCCATCACTGCCTGGCTGGGGAGGCACAGCTGAGCTGGGGGTATTTCAGAGCAGCAGCACCTCTGCACAGTCCATGGCTGTTGGGGCAAACAGCAGCATTCACAACTGACCTGCCACTGACAAAGAGCCAGGGGTCCCTTTACTGGAGGCACTGTTCTCCATTGTCCCTCTCCCTCCTGATATTTCTCTCATTTATGCAAAGAGAGGACAGCAAATAATGAATCCCAGAGTGAGTTGTTCCTTCAGAAGCTCCTAGTAACCAGAGGGAATGCCAGGCTGGCTGTTCCCAAAACATACTGAGCTTTGCTCAGGACTCAAGCACAGGACAGCAAATGGGAGGCAGCCACTGCTCACACATAAAAGCTCCTGTCAGGGCAGAAGAAAAGCTCAGCATGGTTTTAGTTCTGTATTTTAAAAATACAGTAGGAAAAGCTCTTCACAAATCTAAACAGAGGCAGCAGAGCTGACAGCTATACCAGCCCCACACTAACAAGCACGAAGCATGCAGCAAATCCATTAGGAGAAAGATTGCAAGATATTATTTTAAAAAATTTAAAAATATCCATTTCCCCACCAGGCTGTGAACCATCATTTCACTTACACATGCTTCACATTTTGTCCCCTCCTGTTTTCTATGGAGAAGTGAAAAGCCTGTTCAGAGAAACCAGAATGGAACAGAATAGATTTAAATGGGTCTTTGTGATAAACACTATTAAAGACTGTTTACTTAATAAAGAATAAATTTAGGTGTCCTTTTTAAAAAATAATAACATAAAGTAGGGATAGTCGCTATGGTTCTTAAAAATCTTAGACATTATTTCATACATTTCAACACCTATTAAGGGTAAGACAGAGAGCACCAGTGTCCTGCCTTGGAGATTCATTTATTTATTAAGCCTTAGCAGACATTGTGTCTCACAGGGAAATAGATGAGATGGAACAAAACATGACTGGAGTGAGAATGTCCAAGACACGGAAAAACAAGTGAAGAACAGGCAGTTCCAACTTGTGTATTCACAGGCCAAACCCCAGTCAGTGAAAATGAACAGATGACTTAATCATTTTAATAAATAAGGGCTCTGTTTGGATGTCCTCAGCTTGAGAGAAGGCCCCTGCCAGGCTCCTTGCCATGCCCTCTGCCCTGGGCACAGCAGTGTGGGGCTCTTAGGGCAGCAGGACGAGTCCAGCAGCAGCTGTGGGGCACCAGCACAGCCCTGTCCCCTCCCAGCACAGAAACAGGGGCTCCCTCCTGGAGTGCCCCGTGATGGTCCCAGACCCACGGAGTGTTGGCCCAAGGCTACAGGAGCTGCTGTTCCTGCATCAAACAAACCTAAGTCATATATGGAGCAAGTCCTCTGGGTCCTGTGCTAGAGGACCAGACTCTGGTTCCTGGAACCATTAAGACACCAATGTCCCCTCACTTGCTTTGTGCTGGAGGAAGGGTCTGACCTGTCTGCAGGCACAGGTGTGACTGACCTCAGCTGACAGTGCTGTTCACTGGGGAGATCTGGGCCAGGCACAGCCCCCATGTGCTCCTCAGGGAGCTGGTCTGTGCTGGGCACAGAGATGGACAGAGCTGAGCTGAGCACAGCCCATGGACCTGGCAGCTCCTTCACCTCATGGCAATATGATCAGGTGCAGAGAGGCTTGTGGGGCTACATCAGAAATCCCACTGGAGGACCTTCAGAGAATGGTTTTGTCACTGCTCTTTCCTTGCTAGCAAGTAAAAAGGGAAAAGGCTCTTCCCTTCCATCCCTTGCTCGAGGACTCCCTGTCTTGCCCAGTGCCCAGCCTGCAGCACCCATCCTTCTTCCTTAGTGCCAAACCAAACCCAGCTCAGTTTCATGTACAAAGAAGGACAGGCTGATGTGAGCTGGGCTGTCCATGGACCTGCTGTGCTGTACACTGAAGCAACAGACATCGTGGCATCTGGGACACCAGAATCCAAGGACTAGTAATCCTTTGTTTCTTCTGCATTCAAATTCTTGTGGTAGATAAAGAGCTGAAGAAGTTCATGACTTACATTCCTAGACTGATAAGCTTGTTTCCAAATAACCTTTACAAGCCTCCAGCTGAAACTGTAGTGTGACTAGAACTCTGAAGGTAGAAAAAGTGCAAAAGTGTTTGACCTTGGCCATTGCTTTCCCTAGTAGCAACAGAACTAAATTAACTTTTTTCCCCATTTTATTTTAGTCCAGAAAAGAGTTTTGCAGCAGGAGAAATGTGAAAAGCAAATGGAGAAGAGAAAGTGAGATTTCCCTGTCCTCGAGGAGATAAAATTCAGCAAAAGTGACAGGACCCTGGTTAAACTACTGGATGATGAATGGGTGAGCCTTTCTCCCTAGCCTCCCTGGAAACTTGCAACTGATTCCTAACAGCATTTTCCATCTTCTTCCATAAACTTCCCAACCTGAATTCATGAAGGTTTTTCTGTAACTGACTGATCTCACCTGGAGAGAGATGATAGAATACAGTCCATCAGAGAGTCCAAAACCCACATTCCTAATCAGGCTAAATTACTGCTGACCCAATCTCATTTCAACTCTGCCCACATAAAATAGAGCTGCAGCAAAGACACCCAGTGTGATAATTGCTATTGGACATTAATTATTAGCTATTTCCGTGTACAGACCAGAACAGTATGCACGTTAGCCTGCCAATTATATTGCTTCAGAATTAAGGCTAGACTGAGGTAGAAAAATGCAAACAATGCAGTGACAAGCATTCATCCAACCAGCAATTAAATCCCTTGCAAAAAACCAGTTTGTAAGAGATAAACTAGTTCAAACAGATCCCACAAGCAACACAAGTGCGATTGGTAAACACATCCACTGACCCTGTTTGTCTCACGTTTCCTGTGACTCCTGAGATGCCTGGTGCACACTGTCCTCATCTCTTCCAGTCTTCCACCCTGCATTCCTGCTCCATATTCCTGGAGTTGATTCCTACTCCTGCACAGACAGGAATGAGTTTTCCTGACGTCCCCTTTGCCTACCCAGCAATCAGTGACCATCCACAGCAGTTCTGGTGCCCTGTTATCCCTTGGAAAGCATCCACAGGAAACCCTCACACAAACTGACTGTGCCCCAGATTCTGCCTCCATCAGAACCCCATGGTGGCTTCTTGGACCTTCCTGATCTCTTCCTTCACCAAGGCTGCTACAAGAGCTGTGATCCTTTGCAGGGAGCTTTAAGTACAAGCACTGTTAGTGTGACAGTTCTCCTTACAGAGTGGGGTATCTTTAAATTAAGAATTTAAGGAGCAAACAAGTGAAAGACAGTTTAGATGAATCACTGGAGTGCAGCACCATGAGACGTTTCAGACTCCACTTAAGGCAAAATTCCTCTGGTATTCACTGCAGTATTTCAGCTGTGATGAGCACATGTGGAGTCAATAAGAAACACAACACACTGTAACAAGAGTCCCACTGCTGGCAGTGCAACTCAGGAGAGTCAATAGAGAACAGTTATTTATAAAAACACTAAATCACAACGAAAGTATTCAAGAACCCGTGACAGAGAAATCTGCACAGTTTAGCACTGGACTTGGAGTTTATAAGAATCCTCAGGCAAAGATAAATAAACCTCCTGGCTGTTAGCTGGGAGGTGTGGAACAGCCTGCAGGATCTGTGGCATATCACACACATGTGCCGTGTGTCCAGGAGGTTGGAGAACTGCTGGGGAAGTTGTGGGCTGCCTCCTGGGACCAGCATTGTCCCAGCATGAACCTGACCACCAGGTCAGGCTTCAGCTCAGTGGAGGACCCTGAGGGCTGTGTGGAAGGGGGTCTGCTCCAGAGAGAGCAGCTGAAGGAGCCAAGTGTGGGACGGCCAACCACCAGACTACCTCTGCCTGTTCCACAGCCAGCAGCTCTGGGACAAATGCCTGGGAACTGTATTTTCCTGCCTACCTGGAAACCATGTGCATAGCATTTGTGTTCTCAGATATACACACAGACACGCGGATGTGTGTATATCCACACGGACATCCTCACCCAGGGGATTTGCTGGGGGTGATGTTACTACAAAGGAGATTATAAATATCTAAGTAGGTAAAGAAAATCATAGTGTTTGACTCAAGTGATCATTCCCATATCATGAGTGATTAATATAATGGAAATTATTATTCAAAATAACTGGCTCTGTGGCCACCAGCACAGCCCAGGGGCCCTTGCTCCAGATCAGCAGGAGGTGATTACCCCTTTGGGCAGGAGAAGGCCTGAGGGTGCCGAGGTTGGCCATGCAGTCACTGCTGGAAAGATCTGAATGTACAAGACCTTATGCAAGTAAAAAAATTACTTTCAACAGGACTTTACTGGTGTGGGCAAAAGGGCTTCTTCTTTAAGGAAATGTTGCCCAGAGAAGCTGTGGCTGCCCCATCCCTGGAAATGTCCAAGGCCAGGTTGGAGCAACTAGGGCTAGTGGAGGTGTTCCTGTCCATGGCAAGGAGTGGAACAGGATGATCTCCAGGGTCCCTTCCAACGCAAACCATTCAGTGATTCTAAGGGAAAATGAGAGTATGAGAGAATGACTGTGACCACTTAATGTTAAAATATTCAAGTCTTTTCTATGTGTTCTTGACAGACATTTTTGTTATATCAAAAAACACCAAACAGCCCTTTGAGAGGAACTGGAACCACAAGAGCAGTAGTAGGATTTTAGAGCAGGAGTGAGCTTGAGGTAAGGCTCAGAGATGTGTTTGAAAGGAGAACAGAGGAACTGCCATCAGTAAAGAGCCACAAATGTGAGGATTTGAACTGACAAACTTGCTCCAAATTTGCAGTACTGATCAAAGGGTTGACATGGAAAAACATTGCATAATTTCTTCTCCCCTGTAAATTAGCAGGCTTCCCTCATTCAGCTGTACTTGATTGTTTGTAGGAAATGCCCTTTATAGCAAATAGGAAGAACACAATAAAGCTGCCAGAATAACATGGCCTGTCATCTCTTGTCTTCCCCAAGGCTGTCAAAAATGGAAGTGTTTAGCATGCATAGACCATTGGAGCATATTACAACTCTGAATTTCAGTTCATCTGCAGACCTTACTCTTTAAAGAGGCAGCTGAGAGCCCCTTGCACTGTGAACAAAGCCTCCAGGAGCATATTGAAACAAATCTACACCATTCTTTGGAATTCCATCTGCTCCAACTCAGGTTGTAGAATAACCTACCTTTTTTCCTTGTGCCTAGAGAGTTCAGCACAGGGCCAAAGGAGGTATGGTTAGAAATATTAAAAACGGAGAGGAAATAAAAAAGAAAAATAGAAAAACCTCAGGAGAGAAGATCCTAGAAATACTGGAGTTTAAAGCCTGAGAACTGGCAAGTGGCCAAGGAACATAGTGCAGAGAGACATGGGGATTGCGAGGAATTGGCAGGCAGACAGCATGGGAGATGCCAAATGAGAGCTCTCAAAGAGTGAAATGAGTCAGAACTTAGAGAGGCACAAGGGAGAGGGAGAGAAAGGAGAGGTAATCCAGGACTTGCAGCTTCGAAATGTTGGACAGAAAAAACTGAAAAACCCAATTCTCCAGATTCAGTCTGGGGTGTGACAGAGAAAGGCAACAACCTCGGGTGTTGGGGCACAGAGAGCAAGCACTTGCAGGGAGCTGGAATAAAGCAATGGTCCAGGAAAGCAATAGAATCCAAGTCTGGAATCCCTTCTGGGCAGGGTGAGCTGCAGTTTTGTGTGATCCCTTCCCTCCCTTATCTGCAGACTTTGCTATGCAAAGTGAGCCAAGGCTGCAGCGATGCTGCTGCAGGAGGAGCAGATTTCACAGGAATGCATTCCTTTGTAAAATTCTGTTGGCTTCACTGGAGGTTTCAGACAAACCACAAGTTTAGACTCCATATCAAAGTGTGCTGCACGTGACTCTCGGTTAGTCAGGGCTTTGTTTCTGTCCCTACCTGCTTCCCATGGGCAAGGAATAAAGCATTGCCTGCTAAGAAAAGGTAAGGCCTTGTTTCAAGAGCAATTTAAATATAAAAGGATGTGTCACTTGTTTTGCAATCTGCAGCAGCTGCTCTTTAGCTCTGACCTGGGCACACAGGCAGCACACAAGTGCTCTCTGCTGTCAGCTCATCTGAAATCTTGAGCAAGTTCTGGTGAGATCACCTTCCCTCTTTTTGGCTCTGGTCTTTGACCTGAAGTCACTAAACAAGGATATATGCTGACTCTTTACCTGAAATAATATATTCAATCTCTGTATCATTTGTGCTTATTAATGTTGATTCACCACAGTTAACACACGTAGTTGCAATTGCAGATCCAGGCAGCATTATGCAAAAATGCACATGGACATATCCAACACAAACCACTCAGTTATAATTCCAGCAACTTCACTACCTTCTCCCTTCACAACCGTTTTCCCTTCTGATAAAAAGGTGTTTTTTTATCAACATCTTATTTACAAGTACACTTTGAATCTCTCTCTAAGCAGCAAGTAGGGTCCATGGGAGTGGTGTGTGGGTGTGGAGGAGGCAGGTGAGCAGGTTCTGGGCTCCCAAAGCTTCTCACCTTGCTGAGCTCACAGCCCCTCGGGACAGAGCAAGAAAAGTCAGACCCAGTCCGTGGGTGTGAGACTGCTCAGACTTTGTAGAGATAACACCTTAGCACCTGGGAGCTGCTGAGGACCAGGAGTACCTGAGCAGTGAGCTCTGCCCCGCCCTGACTGCTCAGTGCCACAGTCCCACAGAAGAGCATGAACAGCATTTAACCAGCTCTTGGGTCCAGCACATTTACCTGAACTTCAGGACCTGTACAGCCCAAAAGCTGATCAACTGGGGATCCCCCACCCCCTCTTTCTGGTTTTCCCAGTTATGTGGTTTTGTTAAGAACTACACAGAGCAGTACCATGGAACTTGCCCAAAACCCAAACAAAAGTGACTCCGGATCCTGTGCCATTTGGTGGGCTGGTGAGCTGGGGTGGATTTGGGGCATCTACCACCAAACACCTCAGGGGAAGGGAAGCACAGGGCCCTCGGGGCCCAACCACAGCTTTGGGAATGGCAGTCTCAGGAAATTTTATTCCTTTTGGTGAAAATTAAATAAAGGCAGCAAAGATCTTAAAAGAACAGAAAGCTCATGGCAGAGTGTGGCCTCACATGTTTATCCCATGTCTCCAGAAGTACTTGGAGCATTTGTCATGTGGAAAAGCCAGCCAAACAGCTATTTTTAAACTCGTTTGATTCAACCCATATGGACTGAATTCTGTTAAAAGTAATGACCTTCTGATGTAGTTATTGCAATTGCCACTAGACAGAGCTGTTCATCTGATTTCTAACCTCAGAAGTATTTACAATCCCAGCGCTGTGCCAGAAATCCAGGAGGAGTTTGTATTACAAGGAAGTGGCACATGCCTGTAACAACTGCCTGGCACGAGCACCCACCCAGGGTGTAGCCCTTGCACAGCACTATAAATAATCTCCTCACTGGAGCTGAGGGTAGCACCTGGTCACTCACCAGGAGCAAGTGATAAAGAGATGACAGACAAAAAATATCTGCTTTTTCTTGGTTAAACTGCAGTGTACATGTTGGACTTGAAAATAAGGAATACATCTGGAGATCTGAAAGTGCTGTGACAACTCCCTGACTGTTGAGTTACTGTCAAACATTTTGCCAGAATTTGGGAAAGGTGCAAACAACAGTACCTTTGGAGAAGTTTTCATTCCAGGTAGGGAACATGCAGACAGTCAGTCAGTGAGTGCCAGGGGACTGGGCTCAGTGATTAGTTCAATGCAGGTTGTTAAGATGCAATATTGCAGTTATTCACCACGTCATGCTCCATCTGACTGCAGCTGCTGCAGCCCTGCCAGGCCCTCCTGCCCAGTCCTTCCCCCAGGTAATGCAGAAATCACCCTGGAAGTTAAATGCTTGGGCACATCTCTGGAGTTCTGCCAGTTGGGAGTATCCGGTTATCTCCTCTTTTCTGGGGAATTTGGGATAAACCACGTTTTGTTTAAAGGAAAGCAAGCCCTTCTTTTGGGAGGACACAGCGAGATCAGCATCAGTGCTGGTTCCTGCAGGCTCACACCCTGATTTGCAGCACAGCCAACCAGGAGCAGGAATTTCTGGAATTTCTGCTGCTGTAGTGCAGCACTGATTTCACCTTGTGATTGGAGTTAAGCTGTGAAGCCCCAGCCAGCTCCAGGATGGAGTCCCCACGCAGAGCAGGGCTGTGTGAGCATTTTCTGAGGGCTCAGCTCACATCCCTGCTGGCCGCAGGTGTGGGGCTTCAGGTGCCACTTCGGTGCCAGGCACAGGGAGTGCTGAGGAGGGAACTGCCTCTGCCGGGCACGGACCCTCTCAGGATGTGCAGAGGCCACAGAAGGACTTAAACTGCCTGCACATCGCACCTCAGCACGTTAATTAATACCTTTGTTACTTAAGAACATACCTGTCAACCCTTTGCCTCTTTCTCTCACTTACTCAGCTACCCGTGACTTTCCCACTCAGTTTCTGTCAGTCCTTGCCTTGGTCCCAGAGTGGTGTCCCCGCAGTGGGACGCAGGGCTCCCCGCAGTCCCCCTCCTAGAGGTGAGGGACAAGCCCCCAGGCCGGCTCGGGGTGCCCTGCTCCCCTGAGCCATGAGGCAGGCACCGATGGCACAGTCCGGCTCTGCTGTCCCAGCCCAGCCCGTGCGGGATCGGGGGCAGGTCCTGCTCCACCTCCTGCCCCGGGCAAACTGCAGGGGCACAGCCCAGCCAGGAGCACATTAAACCGGCATCATTTAGTAGTTTCAATTTCTAGCACTATAAACCTTCTGAACCCAGTGGCATTTCTTGCACTTACTGCCTCCTCACCTCTTGAAGAAGTTTTAGCTGAAAGAAGTTAGGGATTAGTCATATCCACGTAGAGATTAAAAGAGGAAACTATGATCCCTTTGTCAGTTCCTCTGATGACCTCTGGACATTGGCAAAGGGTTAGTCCAGTTTTGATGATGTGTAAGGCAGAAAGAAGTATCAGCAGGTGTGTGGGAAACTCCATGGGAAAGATTCAGGGGTGGACACACAGCCCAGAGGTTGGGCTCCCATGTTCCACTTTATTCCAGCTCATTCTCCCTCTGGGACGGCTCAGTGGAACTATGTGAGGAATTTAACATTACCTGGTATGCCCAGGACTTGCCCTCCTGAAGTGCAGTTCTGCTGTGGGACTTCAGAGACGACACAAACTCCGATCCTTGGATTTCAGTCACAAGGATGCCCTAGAAAAGCACAAGAGGAGATTAAATGACCAGCAAAATTAAAATATTAAAAATACCTAACTCTCAATTCTAAGCATTTATAGTGACAATCCAACTGCAAAAATCCCTTACAAGTGGCTTAGAATGTCCATATTCACATTCCAGTGGGTTATGGCTTTTTTGCATAGAGATTGTGTTTGTATCACAGCAACAAAATCTCATTTGCAATATAAATATCTATTGTACCAGCACCTTCAAGGAATCTCTGCCTTTCATATGGGTCAGGGACTGCTGAGACAATGATGTAGCACAAAAAATAAATCTCTGAAGTCTGTGAGCTAATTCCACAAATTACTCTTTTGATGCAGGATTCAGAAAAAAAGCTGAAGACTGAGAACTTTCCAGCCCCCTCTGTGTTTATGCACATTTCCAGCGTTAAGGATTGAGCACAATTCTGAACAGCATGCTTGGGCTGTCCTTAAATTCTGTGTTCTTCTGTCTGCTAAATCACGGGACCAACATCCCACCAGTCACTTCTACACTGTAAAACTGTTGGATAATTCCTAAAGATAAAACATTTATTTGCAACAATACAAAATCCACCTACAGCTACATCCCACTTCCAGCCTCCTGCTTCCCCCCACTGTGTGCTCTTGTGTTCTTCCCCCATTTTTGTCCCTTCCCATCTACTCTCCCTTAGAGTCACTGAGACCAGAGCAGTTTGATCATCCCAAAGAGCATTATGGGCAAGCAGCACCTCCAGGTTTTCCCACAGCCTCTGGCATGCATTGGATGGAAACCAAAGGGCTCTTGAAGGCAGAGCAATGCCATGGGAACAAGCAAGTGCTCCCTTTCAGAAGTGCCTGCAATGGCTGGGTGGCCCAGAGAACCCACCTGGCTCCACGAGAGTGTGGTGGAGAAGGAAATCAATAAGAAAAGCAAGAGAGAAGGTGCCAGGCTGGTCGTGAGTTCCTGGATGTGGTGGCAGTGGGGTGGGTCGGCACTGAGACCACTGGAGACACAGGACAAGGGATTCTTTGGGAATATCCCCTTTTCTGCAGGATACAGCTTTCGTTTCACTGGGGCTGGCTTATGGGACTGCCTGCTACAGCTGGAATAAGACAGCCTGGGATTTGTAACTCTGAAGGGAAAAGCAGACACACCTCATGTGTGACATGAGGAATGTTGACACAAAGGTATCACAGCAAGGAAGGTGTCATTGCCTTGGTGACAGTCACTTCTTCCAGCCTGCAATCTGTGACTTCAGTTCCTGTGCTCAAGTTGGACGTTGATATTATTTCTTTTGCCCTTCATGGAGTCATCCACCCCTGTGTGGCCCCTTCTGCTTTCTCAAAACCAGCCAAACAATAAAACCCCAGCAAACACAATGTTCCCTCATGACCTTTTGGCCTTGAAGAGAAGATCCTTTAACCTGTGTCTGAATGTGATTCTTGGAAACATTTAGCAGTCCATGAACTGAGTTCTTGTGAAACCAGCCTTTGTTTTTACTATGCAAATGCATTTTTTCAGCAAACACATTTCTTGGGCAAGACATGATGTAAATATTGGCTGACAGTGTCATAGCAGCAAAGCTGTGCAGATACTGGCCACCCTAAGAAGTCTGTTGTATCTGTGCTAATAAAAGCAGGATATTGTTCCTTTTCCAGTCCCCATGCAAGTGCCACACTGCAGGAATAATGGTCTGCTGCAGCCAGGGAAACCGCACCAGTATCGTTGGGCAGGGTTGGAGCAGCACTGTGCGTGCAGGATGCGTGGAATGTAACTTGATTTATTTTGATGTCATGATAGTTAGGATGATAATGGTCCCTGATACTGCACCTTGAAGCTCAAGTCTGAGAAACAATTTGAGAATATGCTTTGTTTTGGGAAAGTGATACCTCTGACTTTAAAAAAGACAAGTTCATGGATTCTTGAGTTGATCAGTGTAAAAGACCTTTGGATCAAAGTCAAGTTTAGATTAGAGTGAAGCCACTGATGTGCTCAAACGTGGACATGTCCTGGCTCTCGAGATGTTGGAGGGTGGCACTCTGGTTAGCTCAGCAGTGATTTGGGAGCACCCACTCACTTTGGCCAAAGGGCCTGGAGGTCACTCACCTTCAGGTCATCTCATGGCCCTTCTCTCTGCAGGGCGGTCGCTGGGGTGAGTTAAAGCACAGCTCAGAGTCACAGCTCCTCATTTCTGTAACTCTCGTTGGTAAAGGAAACTTTCTCATGTCTCTGTTTCTCCATCCTACCACAAAGTGGCACTGCAGCAAATGACATCCGTCCCAGACGGGGGAGTGAGGGACAGGTGAGTTCCACCAATTGCCCTCTGCTCACACAGCAACAACCCTACACAGGGTTCACTTCCTCACACTTGCAGTAGCCATTTGGATGGGTGTTTCATGCTTTATGTCTACTGGCCTATGTCTAAAACCTTTCCTTCTGCCCTCGTGGAGGATCCCCAACATAAACCACAAGGAGCACGGGATTGTGTTCTGAAACACTGGTATGAGGTTGGACTCCCTTCTCCCAGAGCAAACTCTGAGCCTGGAGAGCTGTCTCAGGCTGTGTCTGACTGGCAAAGATCATCAGCTAGAATCATCCCAAAGTGACAGGGAAAAAGTGATTTCTGAACTAGTCAAACCCATGATAGCTTTGTCTTTATTAATCTCCAGTGTCGAGGTTAGGATGGAGCTGTCTGCCAAGAAGAGCTGGCCAGCAGCTACAGATTCAAGAGCAGTTTTGAGCCAATGGTACATCCACTAGGAATTCAAGCTCCTACAGCTATCTTCACACATCTCCCCCAGCCTGCATCCAGACACACTGTATTGCCACAGCCAGGATTATCTCTTTGGCTTGGCCCACACACTCCTCTGTTGCCTTCCTTACCCTGAAAGCTGGAGACAGAGCTGGCTCCAGCAGTCCTGCTGCCCCCAGCCAGCTGGCAAACCTCCTCCCCTACCAGGCTGCAGTTATCATCTCCCTCTCATCCAAGAACTGGTTTGGGATGATTTGTTGCTACTGAAGTGCTGCTGTTCTAAGCAGCTGCCTGTCCTGTCTGGCAGCTGGAGCCAGCTCTCCTCACAGTGTGGTGCTGGCAGGGCTTGGCTCGGGGACCCCAGCCAGGCACAAGTCATGCTCCCAGATCTAATCCCTCTGCAGTGACTAGAAAACAGCCCCCAGCTGCTGGGGGGAAAGCAGTGGAGTGAGAAGTAAAGAACAAGGGAATGGAGAAAAGAGACAGAGAGGAGAAACCAGACACTCTCAGGAAACTCTTGTTACTGAAAATGCTCTGAAATTAGTGTGAGATGGAGAGAATGAAGGGACCAACATCCCTCATCATCAAAATGCCATACATCTCATTCCACATCGCATTCTCATGTGTGAGCTTGCTCTGAACAATAGGAGCTCATCTTTGAATTAATCTGGGGTGCAGTACATGAAAATGGCCCAAGTGCTTGAAACAGTAGATTCCCTGTGTGGACTCACCCTCCTGTGCTGCAGTTGGAATATCAGAACACAAATGGAGCCGTCTCGGTAAGAACAAGACTCAAGCTGGAAACCAAAAGGCCAAACACCCAGGAAAGCAAGACTGTTATTTCTGAGGTCTCTCAGCAAGAGCCAAGTGCCATTGCTTATTCCACCTTACTGTTTAATTCTGTCAGACATGCCTGTGGCACAGACACACTTCACACATAATCAACACGTGTCTCTGTGCAGGTAACAAATGGGACAAGTAGACTGTTCTGCACCATGCTCCATAGGCAAACTTGTCTTCCTTGAGTTGAAACCTCCACCAAAGACATCCCTCACCCACTGCCCAGCTGTGGGCATTACAGGGCAGGGATCCCAAGTGCTGACTTCAGGAACAGAAAGACTGACAGGAATCTCATGTTTGGATTTATCTGGGCAACATCTCAGTGGCTCTTATAGCTTCCAGGCAGTGGGGTGGAATTCTGCCTGTATAGCTGAGGTGGGACTGTGTCCCCTGATGCCCAGTGCCATGGAGAACCAGGTTCCTGCTTAGAAGTTTAGGGAATGTTTTCCAGTTGGAAACAAAATGCAGTAAGTTTCAACAAACTTCTTAGAGCAAAGCTTTGTATTGCCAGAGCCTGCCTGAGGGCTCCAGAGAAAACTTAACTGAGCTCATCTGGGGCTTGGGTTTCAGATGCTAGACATTATTTTTATACTTTTGTAAATTTGGACACAATATGGGCATGTAACTGTGGCCTTGCTTCGGTAATGATTTTACCTAAATAGTAATTTCTACAGAAAAGTCAAGTAATTGAGAAGCCTGTTCGACCTGTACCTTGGCAGCTGTTCTGCAATCCTGGGTTTTCATGGGAAACTCAGGGTCTGTGGAGCCAAGCAAACCTTAAACCTTCTGCTCTTCACCAACCTACCTCCTTCCACAGCCACAGCTGGTTAGGGAAGTGGGGAGGGAACAGCAGCTCCTCCAGCGTGAAATGGGACACACAAAATTCCTTATCCACAATCAGCAGCCCAAGAAGGGCAGTCACCAACAGCCAGCCACATCTCATTTGGAGCTACTAACCTTGGCCTCCCAAATGGGGAGGATATTCCATGGTTCTGTGTCCTCTGAAATTCTTGCAGTTAGAAGTGCAATAAAACACCAAGAGCTTCATGAACTGAATGTGACCATCTGGTTCTGGAGAAGGGGAGCTGGGAATAGCATCCATGGGAATAGTGCCCTCTCCACCAGCAGCTGGTTCTGACACTGACCTGCCCCAAGGTTGGGTGTCCTGCAGGGCAGGTGCAGGAACAGATGATTTCTGTTCCTCCTTCTCTTGCCAACCCAGGGATCAGGTCATTAACACCCGTCTTGGACCCATCTGGAGTGGGCTCTGCCATGACTTGGTGACAGAAGGGAGACGGGATCAGACACTGAACAGACCAAAGAAGAGGTGCCAGAGCAAACACACATCAACAGCCACCCCACGCCCCAGTGCCCCATGCTCAGGGGTTGGGACACATTCTGTTCATGGGGCTTTTTGGTGATGGTGTAAAGAATAAGAACTATTGAGGTCCTTCTCTTGGGGCACCCCAAGGGCAATTCTGCCTGGAACAAACGCCATGCAGCAGCCAAGGTGCTGTGAGACCAACGTGGAAGGGAGAAAATTCCAGACACTGTGCAAATGGAGGCACCAGGGACAGAGCCCTGAGGAGGTCAGGACAGGAGATGGGAAAGGGAAGAGGAGCTTTGGGGAAGCTCTGAGCTGGCGTCAAAAGCCTCTGTCACTCATTATGTTTCAAAGCTATTGGTGTTCACTTAGCTTTTAATTGGACGTAGAAAAGCAATATTGTTTTTGCTTGCTATTGCTTTGTTACACTTGCCATCTAACTTGATTCATAGTAATCCTTTTACCGAAGCCATCTGCCAATTTGTAGGCAATTACTCGGATGTGCTGAGCCCCTCTGGCTGCAGGGGAACGTTAATCTGAACCATCTCATCCCCTTTCCACCCACCCCAGCACTGTGTGCCCTTCCCCTGTCACTGCTGAGCAGTTCCCACCATGGACAAAAACTCAGGACCTACTGGACATGGCTTTGCTTTGATGTATCAAGAATGCTTTATCCTTTCATTCTCAGGGATTAAGCAGGTCCTGGGATATATTATTCTGAGGTTTTTAGTGGAGGTTAATAGCATTTTTATCTTCAACATATTCTATATTTCTGTAAATGTGCATCCTTTTGCTTTATTTGTTTTCTCTATATCATTATACAGCAAGATGGATTTCCAAAGCTTTGAAGAGAAAAATTAATAGTGCTCTGGATATTTAAACTCCTTTGCTGTCCAGGCAGTTTATGAAAGTGCAGATGCACTCCTGGGAAAGACTTTTTTTTGCCATATTTTTGTCATCAGCAATTGAAGACTGTCATGAATTACATGAACCTTCTGAAGAAAGCAAAGAGTTTTCTCTTGTGAAAACGTGGCCCAGACTTTGCTGCTGCTGAAGCCGATGGATTCCACATGAAGGGCCTTCAGAGCTGGAGTGGTGGGGGCTGTGCAGTGCAGCAGGAGAGCCAAGAGCAGGGCTGACATCTGGGGCTGGGCTGGGAGGGCCCAGCTTTGCTCTGTCAGCAAACTCCTACTGGAATCTCTGCCTGCATTCCTGCAGAACCAGAGAGCAAGGACAGCTGTGACCCAGTCAGGCCTGCAGAGCACACAGCCACTTCTCCTGGTTTAGCTTTTGCAATTAAACTGTTTGGGGACAGGGTGGTGCAAAACAGACTGGTTTAGTCCTCAGGCACCACTGAACCTCCAGTGATACTGGAATAAATTCATCCTCAGCTACATTCCCAGCCTGCACAAAGGAGGGGCTGGACATCCAAAGGGAAAAGGTAGTTCCAGCCCACCATGTGGGATAAACTGAATTAGTTGTGCCTTAGTGTATGTGTCTGACTGGGGGGCCATTTCTGTTCCAAGCAGTATCCAGAGATGCTGCCTGAGATGGGAGGGTGGATGAAATCCTTGGCAGCCTCTCACCAGCTTTGGCCAGGGTGTTGTATTCCACCCCCTAATGAAGCCATTGCTCACTCCAAGCAAATGGAATGGAGCAGGCAGGAGAGCCCGAGGGGCTGGGCAGGAGCTGCTGCCCTGCTTTAATGCAGGGAGGGCTTATTGACACATCAGGGCCGCCTAAATGGCTTAACAGGCCTAATGCCACACAAACCTCCCACTGCCTGGAATGTTCTGAGTCCCACACAGATGCACATTATGGGATTGTCAGGGTTAGAGGGGGAATAAAGGAAACAGCAAATGCTTTCCAGCTGGCATATTCAAATGCTCTTCATCTTCCTCTGAGACATGTGAAGGTTAACTTTGGCTCATGACAGATCTCTTATCCAAGTGCTGCTCCAGATAACATGAAGTCATTACGTTTACCCTGCAATGAGCCTAAACAAGGGAGCGGTCTTCAAATCCTATGTCTGTATGTCTGCAATCAGAACTTATTTGAACATATCAACCTCAAATATAGAAACAAGGCACAAAGTTTGACCCTGCTGCCTTCAGCCAGTGATTCCCTTCCCTAAAGAGCCTCCCAGAGCCCCGAGGGGGGACACCTCAAAGATCAGCTGGCTCAGGCCAGGCTGTCTGTCCTGCTGCTCACACCACCACTCAGAAATCAGCTGGCTGCAAGTGCCACCTGCAGACTTTAATTTATAAATAATATATAAATTGGCAAAATACTTTGCCCTATGCTCTGTGATTACCCTGAGGAAACAGAAGACTGTTTTTACAGAGGTACTTGCATTTTCCCATAAGCATTCCTTGTAGTTCAAGCAAATCAGAAAAGGTGGCACCACAGCAGGAGCATTCATGTCTTCTGTAGGCACAACAACTTTTAGGAAACGTCTGTCTTTGTTTCTTTATCTCCCTTCATCTGTGAGCCAGTTCAGACAAGAAGCTCTCCAGCACCAAACCATGCAGAGTCCATCCCTGCAGCACCTCAGTCACCGGGATATCACAATGTTTGGGGCTGTGGGTCTTTGCCTAAGACAGTTCAGTGAAAACAGCCAGTCACCCCCAGGACAAACCAATACCTGTTTGCTTCCATCTGAAAATGACTGATGGACCTCTGCATACCCTGACTGTATGGCCAGCTGCTGGGACACATCTCCTCTTCCAGTGTTTCACCAATGAGACTTCTCTGGATCCAATAGTAACCTTTGCAGCTACAAACAGGCTCGTTCCTTACCCAAAAATGAAAGGCCAATGGTGTTCGGAATAATTTGTCTAAATAATAGATGTTAAGAAATTGATCTTGGCCTTCAAAGATGAAATCTCTGGGATGCAATTAGCCAAATGAATGATGAGAACAGAACAAAATCCCGGAGCAGGGCAGCGCACAATGGTCATTCACGGGCCAAGCCAAAGATCTGCTGTAACTAATTAAGATAAGATATTCCAATGGAAAAGGTGTAGAAAAGAACTGGAAATAGGAAACCTGAAAAATGTTAGTACTGGGCCTGCACACACATCATTGAGCAAAGCCCAAGGGGACTGATGTAAAGTCCATCGGCAGAAACAGAAAGAGCTGGAGCCCAGAGAGAGTCTTCTCTCTTGCAGTCACTGGGATTGGTGAGCTGAGAAGGAGTATGCTCCTGGGGAGGGAGCAACTTCTACAGCTACCACTTTGTCATGCTCTTCATTAAATAATTCAGGAACATATAACACCATTTGCTTTTTTTCAGGTGAAATTACAAAGTAAGTCCCTGAGGCCAAAGCAATATTGCAGTATAATCCTTGTACCCTTCCAGCTCCATTCATAACTCCAGGGCACCAGAGCTCATTACAAACAGCCACATATTCATAAATACCCATCAAAGCTATTGTTTTAAGTCTGGCTGATGACTTCACAGCAATAAGTGATACACTCCAAAGAATCTGGTCTCTTCATAAAGGATGCAGGATGAGACACCTTCCTGGCTGCTGGACATCCTGAGGAATGCTGGGGCATTCCCCTCACTGTGGTCATACAGCAGAACACATGACTTAACTAAGAGAAATGCAGATGTATCCCTGAATGACTCGAGGGCTTGAGGAGAGAACTGGAGTGATGTTCCCAGTGTGTCCCTCACTGCCAAGCACTAATGGTAGGGAGAATGGCTCAGGGCATCCATCTTATCACAGGATCTATTGCTTTATACAGTTTACTGTTTCTTTGAACACTCAAAATTAAATGGGAACAGGGAAAAAAAAAAGTAAAAAAATAGCTTTACAATATGGGACTAACTGCTGCAAAGCATATGTGCTGTGCTCAGTCTGAAAACATGTAGTCTGTCTTCATCATACTGAGTATGGGCCAAGCATTGGGAATTTGGATGGTGTGGCTCTGCTTGTGTGAGAGAAACCCTGAAACGTGAGACAGGCACAAGTGTGTGCCATGTCCTGTCTCTGCTGGCAGAGCCCTGTGAACTCGTGGTGTGTGCTGTGTCCCAGGGGAGTGATGATCCTGTGATCCAGCTGGGACACAGACACAGCCCTTGGCTCCTGTGGCACTGCGGGGCCAGGAGGAAGCAGAACAGAGGCACAGGCTGCTCTTGAGACTTCAGGGGCTGCTGTGCTGCAGGAGAGAAAGGCAATAAATCACTCACAGGCATCTCTCTGTTATGCCAGCTGTGGAGATTTAACAGGAGCAAGGGGAGGAATAACAGAAGGATAACGTGGCCCTGGGACAGAAAAGCTGCTGTAGTTGTAGAGCCATAGGCACAAAAAAAGGCAAGGAGAGAGTTTTTTCTGAATGAGAAAGAGAAAGAAAGGACTGTATTTGTCATCAGTTTAACATTAATATCTAGATCCAAACTGCCAACAAAATACTTTGGAATGACTGTTCAGTGGGGATTGAATGTCCCAGGGGAATGAGGTGTTCAGTTTGCTGAATGACATGAGGCTTTATCATAACAATAACTGAAATAACAGTTGCTGTTGTGTTGGCCATAAAGAAATGCTAAATAGAGGAGAAGCTCACTGGATTTCCAGAAGACTTACCCATCTGACTTTTCATGTCTGCACCTATAATATCATACCCCCAGGAAACACAGATTTTGCAGGTAGCTCATTTTACCAGAGAAACAGCCAGCTCCCATGAAATGTACTGCTCACTAAATGTCTTCATCAGTGAAATCAAAGACAGAATTCCCAGAGACCTCAGTGGACAGGATCATGCTCAACAGCCTGAGCCAAAGACAACAAAAGCCAAGAGAAGGTGCTCATTGATTTCAGCAGACTTCAGGTCAGAATCTCAATCATTCATCACTGTACATAAGGGAGTTTTCCCATTAAAATGGAAATGAAATATCTTCCCATTGTATCATCAGGGGAAAGTCATGGCATAATTGATGAAAAGGCAAGTCAGAAAAATTATGTTGTCTTTCAGTGAGGAGCAATGTTATCTTGGAAACCAAAGCTCTAACATGAAACACCCATAAGCAAAGCACTTGAAAAGAGACTCAATACGAATCATATGCTAAAGAAAAACAGCAATAAAGACCAACCCCCTCCTTGCTGACTCAGATAGGAAACTGTGGTGAGGATACCACACTATTATTTATTCCATGCTTAACTGCCACGTACAGAGTTGTCACCTAAATAACATCTTCCAAGCAACTGACTGTCTCTGCACTCAACTGCTTTGTTGGAGGAATGGATGAATAATGAATAATTAATACCAAAACCAGAGGTACTACAGTGCCAGAGGAACTACAATAGCAAGAATGAAGAGCTAGGGAATGACCAGGAAAATGGACCAGTGTCTCAGCACTTTTTCTTATATTGCATCTTCAATCATATTTTATCAAATATGATATGAATCTTAACTTACCCTACAGCTTTACATAGAAGGTCATTATTTGTGATATGGCCTCTGTGTCTAATTTAATCACAAAGAGCAGTGGTTCACAGATTTGCAGCATTTGCCCCCTGAAACACTGTTGTGTTCACAGCTCTGTCTCCAGCACTCCCCAGTCAGTGCTGTCTGGATGACTGGGGTAGAAAATCACGGAGAGCTCAAAAGGAACCAGCACAGAAAACAAATTTCTTACCAAAACCTTTTGGTGGAATCTCCACACAGAACATGCTGTAAACTCCTTGTGTTCTCTAAGGGCATCACCTTTTGTCAACATATTGTGAAATCTGGGGTAGGACTATGAAAGGCAAACCCTGCTCTGCTGCCACTGGGCCAGGCTCAGCCCGTCTCATTTGGGGTATTTGTATTCTAACTGGGCCAAAACTCACCAGAGACCCACCACACTGAAAACCATGCTCTGACCCATGGCCAGGGGACACAGCTCTCCACAAAAACATACACTCCTTGCCTTCCTCCCATGGGGATGCACTGACAGAGCCACAGAGAGAGAGGCATCGGAACTGCTCTGACGCTCCTCTGCCTGACCAGCACAGACCAGAGACAAGAGTTCACAGCTAATGGAGAAGTTCATTAGGAATAGGACCTGGGTTAGATTAATTTCTTCATAACATTGATTGACTTGGACAGCACATTTCACTAACATTCATGCTGAGGGGAACTCTAATTATGATTTCCCTGAGTGACAGGATAAGATGACACAAAACATGTAATCAAATTTTGAAAGGGCAAATCAGTGCTGTAATCGTCTAATAATTCCTTTCCAGTGTTACTTGAGCAGTTCAATATATACAATGAAATAAGGATCTGAAATTGTGTCAATAACCACACTCACAGGACATTCTTGCACCTCTGGGTCACTGTTTCCACTGCCTCAAGTGATAACCTGGAGCTGTAGATGGCTGGTTCTGAGTGTCCCTGCCTTGAACTTGGCCTGGGTTTGCTGCCATGGAAATAGTCACCTGCCAGACAGTGTCTCTGGTGCTTCAGGGCAGCCTTCTGATGTGCTCCAGCTACCAAAGCTTTTACTCCACTAATGCCTCTGTGTGTTTGGCTCTGACATTGATTAAGGGATCAAAGGCACAACTTTGTCACAGTTTGGCAGCAGAAGGGACTCCTGATTCTTAGAGCTGAAAGTATTTTCTACTGAGTGGCTCAAAGGAGGGTGTGACTGAGTGGAAGAGGTTCAGACGTGTGTGTGTCATCTCCCATTGCAGACAGACATGTCATCTCCCTGCTTTGATTTCCATTGTAACGAAAGCACTTGTGACTATAGCAAAGAGATGAAAAGAAACATAAATGCAGACAGGATTTAACAGACTTTGAGAGCACAAATCAGCATATGGTTGTCACTGTGCACTGGGGGCAGGATGGCTGCAGAAAGCCGCTTTCTACTACAACCCTTGTCCTATGCATTAAACCCAGTCCATGCTATCATCAAAGAGAGGATGAAAGACACCAGTGATGACAAACTCCATGGACTGCTCCCTATGGCCTGAGCTGCACAGAACACAGTGGTTGTCCTTTGGCTGTGGTTCAATTTTAATGTAAAATGAGAATTTATTAAAGAGAACTACAAAATAATCGACCAGGGTAACGTCTCCAAGGGCAATTCATGCCCAATGGCAGATGTCAGGTCAGACCTGGCCCCAGCTGAGGCAGCACAAAGACAGCAGAGATCCTGGAGGCAGAGGCTGAGGGCTCCCCTGGTGCCCACACTGCCCACCTGCTCTGGATGCCAAGGCACAGGGCAGGGACAGGGAGCAGCTGGGGCAGCGATCCCACACCAGCCTGGCTGCTCTGCCCGGCCCCAGCACTGCAGGGTCTGTGCCAGCCACCCCGACAGCTCTGCAGATCTGCTCCCACCTGCAAAGCTCTGCTTAACCACCTGTTTGGGTGAGTATCTAAATGCTGCTGCTAAAAACAGTCACCATGGATTTAGTTGGTTTTACACTTAGAAAGTTAGAACACTTGAAAATGGCTGTGAACTCGGCATGTAGCACCCAGAGTTAGAGCAGTTATATGTGACAGTGTCTGAAAAACTGTCCACATCTTGAGGGTTTGGGTTTCTGACGTGGAAATAGGAAATTTTCCGTTGAATTACTTTAGAAGAGGTCTCACTACATCAAACTGAAATTCTGTATGAACATAATGAGTTGCAGACTTCCAAGTACAGATCTGCCTGTATCCTTGAGGCCAACCTTATGATTATCATGGATTGCAGGTGATTAAATGGAAATGTCCTCATTCTGCTGTGAAAAGCCATCAGAAGAATCATGTAATAGAATATATAAGGATTTATTTAGTCCCTCAAGTTCTTTATGTATGTGAGCCAAGGGAAGACAGAATAGAAGATTCCATAATATGAATGGACTAAATAAAACATAAATTGACTTATAAAAACTGAAATATAAAAAAATATAATTATGAATATTATAATTCAAGGATGAATGTGTGATTCTCATTAATGTTGCTATAAGGATAAATTAAATCTGGGCAGGGCTGTACAAAGGCTGGAGAGGAGGATGTGCTGTGCCAGGCTGAGGCAGAGCTGCAGTCCCTCCTGCTCCCAGGTGACCATCTCTGGCAGTGAGTGCTTCTAGAAGAGACAGATAATGCAGGTGCACCCCGTGGTTTCTGCCCTCTCAACAGAGCCGTTTTCCCTAATCCACAGATTCTCTTCCACTGAAGACTTTTCTTTTCTGGCAGATGTTGAACAGATGCTTTTTATTATAAACAGATGGGAAAGATTTTTCAATTACCAATTATTCAAAGTGACAAAGAGGCCTGTTGCCTAACTTAGAGATGATATTGAAATAATATTTATACACATTCAAAAAATAACATTGAAATATTATCAATCTGGATTATATTAAAGTTATTACTCTATTTGTCATGTTTGAAATGTTATCCTATTCCACTCTAATCCAAGAGACAGGACCTATCTGGAATGGACTGGAGGTGCAGATCCCAAAGGGATCCCACCGCTCTGATCTACAATTCCAGGTTCTGTGGGAGGGTCTGTGAGAGAGCACGGCCAATAAACTGCATTTTCAGCACTGTTGCCTCCAGTAATCAACATTAATTACATAAAAAAATTTGAATTCCTTTTAATAAGCACTGACTTAAGTGTGAAGAAAAGAGGGGGAGGGGAAAGATCATGGTAAAATGAGAAAATGTCAGTCAAGAGGGAAGTCCCAGTACCTTGCCAAGCACACCCAATACACTCGCAAGGTCATAGTGAAGGAAGCCAGAATTACCCAGTTAGAGAAATTCAAATGTTCTAAGTTTTCTTCATGTTGCCTCTTTCAAACATTCTAAATCTCATGATTAGATGTTGATCTAATCTTAAATGAAGCCTTTGTTTGCTCATTAACCTTGGTGATGGAGTGGAGAAGGACAATGTTTCTTCTGGCAGAGGCAGAACTTTTATTTCACCTACACAATCCTCAAGATAGCTCAGTGATTTTATAAATCTTATCTTATAACACTGCCTTTTGCAAGCTTCTCCAGAGAAAATCTTCCATCTCACAAAGTAACTCTCCAACCTGGATAACACTTGGAGAGGATGAAGAACTGAAGGCTTGTTCAGAAGCTAAATCAGTTATACAGAGTAAACTGTCCTTCCAGGAATACCGTTCTTGCCTCTGCTCTTGTTTGGAATATTTTGAGGAGGGAAAAAGGTCATACATCTCCCTGTAACCTTTTCATGAACACTCCTTTTACCATTATTCAAATATTTCAGTAGTGTGAAAGCCCTGTGAGGTTTTTACAGGCACTGAGAATTCTGTGTATTCTTCCTCCCCCAGTCACTAGTGGTGGCAAAAACTCTGTGTGACCAAAGGAAAATCACAGAAAGGGACCAGTCATTTGGTGCCCAACCATTCCCATCAATGCCTCAGCAACTGTAATTGTTTGATTTTCAGCAGATTTCTTTTTCAAATATTAAACAAGAACAGATTTTCCTCTTAATTCCTATTTGATTGCAGAGAGGATTCATATGAAAGGATATTCCTGGAGATTCAAATGAGCAGTTAGAAATGATGTCTCATGAAGTGTTTAGAAAACATACAAACAATGTGCATTCTTCGGGTTTCTTTGTCAGGGCAGATGCAACAATAGACCTCAGGAAAGATGAGCAGATGTTATTCTGCACACTCTTCATTTCAGAGGCTTTAGAAATTCATGAGGTCTTTTGTAGGTTTCATGAATCTTCTAATAACAGTGCAGCTGTTCTATTCAGAACCCAGAGTTGTCCTCAGACGCTTCCTCGCATCTGCAGATGCCAAAGGAATGGCCTCCTCTGACAGGTCTGTGAGATGTTCTCTCCAAAGACCAACCAGGCCGTGCCTGTGAGCTCCGTGTCCTTCCCTCCTCCCGTGCCCTGGTGGGCACTGCTGTCCTGTGGCTGCAGCCCTTCGCTAATTCACTGTTGCATTGCCTCCCTCCCTTTGCTATAGAGATCTCAGTGACAGTTCAACTTCCTTGGAATATTTCCACTGCCTCTGTGGGCAGCTCTATGATGATTTCCCTACTTTATGGAAAGAATCACTGAAGTTGTCAACAATAGCAGAGAAACTCCTTTACTGCCACACACGAGTGTGCTCTCTTTACATTCTGGTCAGGCAAGACACAAATCCCATTGCAGATGGTTTTGCTGGAAACTGTGGATTTGATCAGCAGTTGCCCTGTGCTGAACCCGCTGGGATTGCTCAGAGCCAAGCTGTTCTACACCAGCCCTCCTGGGCTGGGAATGTCCAGATGGAATAGTTACATCTTTGCTCATTCTCCATTTTTGTTGGCTCACCTTGCATTCATTTTAAATTCACTGAGGGGTTTGTTTAGCTCTTTATTCTCTTCCTAATCTTGAAAAATGTTTCTTTAATCTTACTCATGGAGTAACTGCTGTAGGAATTGGATGGTTCCCAGAAGAAAAACAGACATTTTCTATATTGTGCCTGGCTACTCTCCAAAAGGTAGGACAGCCTCACAAGCTTCTGTCCCTGATATGTGGTTTGAAAATACACCTCAGTTACCTTTAGTGTTTCTTGAATGTAGCAAATCACCTCTCTAGATGCAAAGCATCACAGTGGCATTCATCAGACACAGGAATCACTCCACAGAATTCCTTTTCTACATGGTAATATCAGTTTAACAACAGAAACACCTCACCAAAAACATTTACAGTTTGCATTCAGTGTATTTCTTCCTCAAATGAGAACTCACCTGCTTTGTGTGTTATGCATTGGCAGGAGCAATGTACAGGCAAACACTAATAACTCTCAACTAAATTTGATATTCCCGAGCACAGAAGAAAGCACGTAATTCAGTTAACAGAAGGAGTTGTTTTGAAAAAAATGCTGAGGTGAAGCAGATTTGGTTTTGCCTTGGAAGACAAAATGACAGTGCTTCGCTTCAAATAAGAGCAGAATTAGCACTATAATTACTGGTCTGTGGCAGCACTGAAGTATCAAACTGGGGATGGGGTTAACTCCCCCAGGGTGATCTCAGTTTAAAGGAGGGACAGACTTTAAGGATAAAAGGTCTCACAGAACAATTAAAATAGTGGTTGGGCAAGTTCTGACAGGTCCACACATTATGGACAAATGCACTGAGTGTCAGTGCCCAAGAAATCTCACTCTGGCTTTCCCCAGAAAACTTACTTTTTCTGGAATTAAAAACCAGGACAGCAGAGCACACAAAGAAAGCCCTGGTTCCTGTGCCTCCCAGAGAAGGAAGCTTGGACAGCCTGATGATTAAAAATAGAAGAAAGAAGTAGAACAACAGAAAAAGAGCAGGAGCTGGGACTTCAGCTGGGGCCTGATCAAAGAAGTGAGTGGGGGTCTGCCAGGGGGCAGATCCACTCCCTTCCTTCCTTCCTGCCAGCCTCCCAGTGAGTCAGTGATCATTCCCACCCCGTGACACTGCCACTGGCACTGTCCCACCTCACCATCCCTGAGGGAGTGGGTTTTGCTGTAGATTTATCAATTAGAAACAGGGGAAAGCCAAGCTGCCCTGCAGGTGAGCGTGCAGGTCACAGCTGTCCCTGTGTCAGCCCGGCAGCCACAGCTCTGCTTTCAGCTTGTCCAAAGATCCTGTGTGCGGCCCGCTGCAGACACAATTCCCAACAACCTCTGCAGCTACAGAGAGCCAGAGAAAACGTGCTAAAGGATGAGAGGAAATCTGACAACTAATCCTTCCTATTTTCCTAGATCTCCTGCCCAGAAGGTCAAGCTGCCAGGTGGCACCTTGGACTACACTCTAGGGGCTGGTGTGCAGCCAGGAATGACGGACATACCACTGCTTTGTGTTTCCCTGAGTCCCAGTGGAGACTGGCTGAAATGGCAACTGTTCTGATCAACATTCACTTCATGGTTACAGAATAAAAGAAAACATATTTTCTTTCTCCTCTAAAGACAATTACTGCCCATTAGAGTTTGGGATGTCCATATATTTTCCTAACTCAGGCTGCAGCACTGTATATGGAATTGCTGCTAATAGCTTTTATATCTAATTATTTGAAGATGCTTAGGCTAATAAAGAATTAGTTTGAAGAGACTGAGGTGGGAGGTGAACAGCTGAGCTGCCTCCTGGCAGGTCCCATGCAGAGACAGGGAGTTTAAGGAATGACATAAGTAATGGTTTTCAGCGTTCAGAAATTTGGAACAGTTTTTGTGCACTTCTGGGCCCCTTTCCTTTCCATGCCACCATCACCAAACACTTTGCAGCACTTGGAGAGGACAAAGTTGACATGTGGGCTTTCTGCTAAATGCTGTTGGTGAGAGAATGCTTTCAGAGCTCGGGATGAGCAGGGAATGGCAGGCAAACTGGTGCTCTCCTGCAGATGTACACTTGCTCCTGGTCTCTTCAGCCCTGGTGTGGGCACACTCCTGTTGTAACTGCTGCCTTCAGACTCTGCAGGGAGTTCTCTGCTTGAAGAGAGAATGGTGCTAGAGAACTGAGACTCCTCTTCTTCCAATACACTGGGAAATACCTCAGAGACATTCCTCTGGATGCAGAGCAGGACCCAGCCTGGGATATTCTGTTATGTGTATGCAGCTCTTGAATTTGCAGTATATTCTAAAAGAAAATCTGAAGGCATCTCCAGGCAATATAGGACACTGTTCCACAAACCAGTCTGTCAGTGATTCAGCTATAATATAAGATGAATATCAACAAGAGGTTACACATTCAGCCTCTGTCCCAATTAAAGGTGCCAGCAATCATGAGAATACCATAAGCAGAAAGCTGTCAGCCAATCTATCACCAAAACAAGCACCAACCACATCAGGCTACTTTTAAAATATCGAGGGCTAATAAAAGCAGTCTCCAAGTGTCAAGCCAACGAAGAAGAACTGCCCAGCTGAGGCAGTTCAGTGTCCTGCAGTGCTGGCCCAAGCACTGGCACTGACTGCCCTGTAGTCCCTTCTTACCAGACACAGATGTTGCCACTGCCCAGCTGGGGAAAGCAGAAGGAAAAAGGGAAATTAGGAATCTCAAAAATGCCTTTACTTACATTTAAAAAAACCCAGGTAATATTACCTTTACACTTCCAATGCCTTTTTTTTTTTTTCTTTCTAAGAATTAAACCCTCAATATACTAATGAAAGGTCTGAAAATGTTTGTAGATTTAAAGGGCTTTGTCTCGACTTTATTTCTGTGTAATAAGTACTGGCAAAGCTACTCTGTAATTTTGATTTAAAAAAATAATCTATAAATAAACAAGTGTGGTTGATGAAGCAAAACTGCATTTCCAGCAGAGGCATATGCTGAGCCACAGAATAATAAAGAAACAAAAGACTTTACCCAGAACTTTCCAAAACATGTTGTCATTGTGCCTGGGGGCTTCAGCTGCTGGCTCCCAGTCCTGTTCCCTTTGCAGCCAGCTCCAGAGGAACTTCCCTCTGCGGTGCAATCAAACCCACATTGCCGGCGTTTTGGAAGGAACTCGCTTTTATCGTTCCCTTTGAATTCCAGGCACTTCCCCCAGCGCAGCCTCGCCGTCTCTCGCTGTCCTGCCCGGGGTGGGCACAGCCCCTGCCCGGCACCGCTGCCGCCGCTGCCGCTCCACACGCTATTTTTAGATAACATTTTCTTGCGAAAACTCCTGAGGGATTCATTAAGGCGGCTTTCCCTCCCTGACCCGTGCCCCACAGCGGATTCTCTTGGAACGGGTAACCTCAGAGAGTAGGGCTCCATCCAGTGTCTGAGTTTCGGAAAGCTCTGCTCACGTTTGACTTCAGGCTGCGCTCCCACTCCAGAGGGGAGCCGCGCTCTGCAGTCACGGAACCAGCAGTAACTGGTGGCTACTGGAACAGAACCCTCAGCTCAATTCTCAGCTGCTTTGCCTGGACAGGCAAATATCCTGGCTGATCCCAGGTATGGCCCAGTCTGTGACATCGCTGCGGTCAACAGGGTAACACTGGATAAGAGAATTTATCTATATGAAGAAAATTCCCCATTATTCTTTGTTCCACCCCACAAAACGTAGGTTGCATCTTAAACTGTTCCGTGCTGCTGGAAGAGGTGAAAGGAGCCTCCTTTGTACTGCTCATTTCTCATGCACGGAGGGTTAGCATGTACAATTAGAGGTGACATTTGGGGAGATATTGCTTGTGTTCAGATAACAGCACAGCACTCGGGAGATCACTTAAAGGGAGAGGAGGGGGAACAGAGCCCTGCCGAGTCAGACTTCTGTGCTAGCAAAAGAAACACAAGTCTGTGCATTATCACTTTTACCTCTCTTCAGACTAAACTCCTGATATGTTGCAGGATTGCAATTACTCACTTTCTGTCAATATTACTCTTGATATTTAGCACTAACCTGAATTTTCAGGCATCTCATAAACCTCTAACTAATTCCTGATTTTAGCATCCTGAATCTCTGACTTTGTATAAATTATAAAAAACTTTAATACTCATATTCACTGATTTATTTAATGCTGAACAGTTCAATACTAAACACAGCCTGATAATAGGGATGTTTCTGTTAAGAGTATGTGTGGGCACAAAACAAAAATGCAAAACTCTACCTGTATTAACAGATTGCTGCCAGGCACCATATTGTGTTAAAGGTTGTGCACTCTGACAAGATCATTCCATCACCAAGGCTTGGACTGTAATCCCTTCTTGCTGGATGGGAATTTACACCCTGGGGATTGTCTGCCATTAGTTCCAGTTGGGTTAATCACAGCACCGAGGCTCGGGGCACCGGCTGTGCTCACATCTAGGTTACTGGGGCTCGCCTTTAAGGTCCTTGTAAAGAACAAAAGAAACAGGCTGGAGTCAATTCCAAACTGAAAACTGCTTTAGTTTCTTTTTCAAAGGGACACAAAGCCAGAATATTTTATCTGCACATGCAGAAAATATCCAGACATCCTGAATTAACCTGTGTGTGAACAATCTGCTGTTTTGATTGCTCCCAGTTGGTGGGAGCACTTCAGGAAGGGACAGGACTTGCTCCTGGTCCAGGTGGGAGTGAGGGACAAGGGACACCAGTGGAGACAAGCACCAGATGGAAAAGAGGAGCAGAGTGTCATTGGGGTTACGCTGTGGCTCCTTCCCTTGCCCTCCCTCACCGTGAGACTGAACTGACTCTCAGGACATGGAACTGCCTTGCAGCAAACATACTATATAACTCAATTTCAGACCAGCATCTCCTTTGGTGCTACTTCAGATATTCTCAGGACAATTGGTATCAAAGCATCATTTAAACACCATCTGGACAACACACTTATTCACAGAATATGCAAACATACAGCCATTCAAAAGTGACGCTGCCAAGACAGATTAATTAATTAAAGGCATTATTTCCTTTGCAGCATACACCCAAGAATGCATTTTTTCAAAGCTCCTTACTGGGGACATTCTACAGCACTGCCATTTAAGTTTATTGCTCTAAACTCTTTCAGAAGACTGGTTTGGGTAAAAATTAACTCTGAATAGAACAGTGCTTGAAGGCACAGTGTGACCCTCAGCTGGAGCAGGGCCCTGCAGTGCAGCTGTGTGTTCTCAGCATGCAGGGCATGACTGCTCCCTCCTGCTTCCAACATGCCTGGAAGTCACTGCTTGCACCAAATCTCGGTGGTAGGAACATGCAGCTCCCACGGGGGCATTCTGGCAACTGAGCACTGCCCACGTGTGGAGCCTTAGCTGTGGAAAACAAGCATCAGCTTTTAAATGGGATAGTAGTTAATGGTTTGGAGTGTTGCTGTAATATACAGTCACCCAGAAAAAGCCTGAGGTATTTCTAGTATTTAGGCTTCTGGAAGGAGCATCTTTATCTCCTCCTAATCAAAACTTCAACAAGCATCCTCTCTAAGAATGTAATTTGTATTTCTACTTAACTAGGGTCCTTCCAACCCTCTTTCAGATGCAGACCTTACAAACCAGGGTGCCTCTGTTTTCCAGAAGGAGAACAGAATCGAATAGGAGAAAACACCAGAAGGAGTGAAAGGAAGTCGGTGTGTTCTGAGTAACAGGCAGATATGACACCTAGTTTTGCTTTCCTTCATTAGCTGCTTTTTAAGAAAGGGCCAATTTCTTCCTGTGTTTGTCTTGGGAAATCATGTGAGATTTGAGACAGAACGGTTGAAACACGCTGCTGAGTGGTTTCAGAGCAGAGCCCTCCTGCAGCGGTGGAGCCTGACCACCATGGCCAAGCCCAGGTCACCTGCTGAGGGTGGTCCAGCAGGCCCAACCACTCCTTCCCAGTAGCCAGTTTGCAAAGCTGTGCTCATCTGGACAAGGGAATGAGCTACTTTTTTCTTTTGCAGCCTCCAGGTGTTTTTGGGTAAGTTTTGAATGTTCAATTGAACAGTATTTTAAATAAAAACACACAAAAGATTTTAAAATAAAACTTCTTGCTGGCTGCTGGAGATGATTAACAGAGTATAAACACCACAGACATGAAAATCAATATACATTGGGCTTGCAGTTTTCATTCTGGTCAGTCTTGCCAAAACAGGGATGCTGTGATTTGGCTCTTTGGTTTTAGTTTTGTTTTAATCAGTTATTAATTTGATTTTTTTTTCTATACCTAAAAGTGAGCTCCAGTTCTCCCCTGCCTTTAGGTCCAGGTGCTGAGCTCTCACTCAGGCATAGTCTTCTGGTGTGAGCCCTGGCTGTCATTCCCAGCCATCATTCCCAGTTACCATTCCCAGCCATCATCCCTGCAACTGACTGTGAAAACTTTTGACAACCAACTCCTTCATTCCAAATGCAGATTTCACTCTGACCCTAGCACCAACCAGTACTGCAGCCATGTATTAGTTTTAAGGGAAGGAGAAAATTACCTAAAGGAAAAAAATACATCATCATAAAATTTTATCTCCTTCTCCCTAGCTGCCTTCCCAATTAAATCTGAGCACCTAAGTGTTTACAGAGAAGGCTTGGTGTCAGAACATGTAAGTTCAATCATATATTATCACATTCATAAAGTGTAAAGAGTTGAAAAGCCTTAAGCTTTTTCTGCTGTTAAACCTGGCCCTTTGGAATATGGGGAGCAATGAGCACTGTGAGCTGGTCGTTTCGTGCCAGGGCTGAGGACACTGGGGATGAACCTCCACCAGAAGTGCATGTGCATTTTCAAAATGCTGATCTTGGGATCCCTCACCAAAGATTCTTAAGAAACCTGATCTGACATGCAAGAAGATGAAATGTAAAAAATCTGTAACTCTTGCTTTTCACTTTAGAGAGAACTGTTCTCTGAGTGTAGAAGCAAACACAGAGTGATTTTCTTTCAGAGAAGTTGCTCCCAGCAGCTTTCACACTTCAGAATCCTTAATGGCCATTTGATGAACTTGCAACAGTGAAGGAGTTTAGGATTAAGACATAATTTCATTCTGTATTGAATTTGTGATTATTGTGGGGTTTCACAGGTGTCCTGAAATTTTCCTGAACTCTCAGACAGGGAGTCAAAGCCGTGTTTTCTGCAAACCCCTGAAGAAGGCCTCACTGAGTTCCATCAGCAGCCACATTTAACACGCACTCCCATTTTCAGCCGATTTGTCTCTGTTTAGAAACTTGCCTGTGCAAACCTTGGCCGTGGCACAGCTCCAGCACCATCTGCTCCCACGTCTCCAGAGCACAGGCAGTGAGGAGCTCTGACAACTGAGACTGGAACATACAGAGTGTTTATAGCACAGAGCCATTGCACACAGGAAGGCCTTGAAGGAAGGTGAGATGGTTTGGACTGTCCTTTCACATTCATTTCAGTGTCTTCTGCTGTTTGGGTTGAGTACATTGGCTGTCGAGTTTAAAATTCAGCAAAAAGAAAATAAATCCTTGATGTTTCTCTAAAGAAACAACACACATGTTTTCAAACTTTGACTTTGTGTGGAAAAAGACAAAGAAGGTAACAGAACTACTATTTTTAATGCCTGAATGTGTACTTCCAAATTTTTTTGGCACAGGAAGTAATTTGAACAGTTAGAGAACATTAGGGTTGTGCAGAAAGGAGCTCTCCTGCCCTGGCTGTGGGCCTGCGTTCAGCAGAGGGAAGGGGTGGACTGTCTCTGCAGGGCCACTTTGCTGGGCAGCCTCTGGGATCCAGCTGTGGAGTCAGCGCTGTGCTCAGCAGCCCGGGGGAGCTCCGGAGCCACCCAACACACCCCGGGCGAGGCAAGGCCAGCTGAGCCACTCCTTCTCCTCGGCTAGCAGTCAGTGACATTAGCAACAAATAAAGCCCTCCCTGTCCCCTATCATGTGCCCACCCCTGTGGCCAGTCCTGCCCTCGCAGGCGAGAGCCATGGGGTGGAAGGGAGGGACGATGCGTGATGAATTGCAGCTCTTCCTTGCTCGGTGCCCTGGGAATGCCACGGTTGTTCTTGAACAACCGCGCTGGAATGTGCCTTCAAATGTCAAGTTTAAGAGCATGAGAATGGGAGAATTCACTCAGTGTGAGAGAGATCCATTCTATTTGCTCTTTCAGAGCTTCTTCCACAGCATTTATTGACTGTGACATAAACATCGCTTGGATTCTCCCAGAAAACATATGACCTCCAGTAGTAAAAGGGTTGTTTCTTCTACAGTGGCCACTGGTATCTCAACAGTGAGCCTGAGGCTTGCTAAAGAACATTACCCCTTTTAGTTCAGTTGTTAAATTTGATGATTTCACAGCACCTGGAGGAGTCTGGCAGCAAGGAAAGACATCCAGCAGCTCTGTAAGCAGTGCAGATGTGGGGCAGATGTGGCACCTCTGTGAGAGCTGAGGGCTCAGACTGAGCACTCCTTTTCACCACAGAAATACTGTACTCAGCACACAGACCTGCAAGCAGCGTGGGGGATCTGCTCTAGCACAGAATTAGATATGAAAACAGGGAGAAAGTTGTGTATGTGAACTACCTGTGTATTTGATCACTACTGTTGAGTTTGGCCAAACTGACTGGGGATAGGGAGCAGTGAAAAACCTGACAGCATTTAAAAGCTTCTGGAGCAGCTCCATTCTTTAATCATTCTGAAGCTCCAAGCAAGCAAGAAAGGACAAATGAACAACTCTGACAACATACTGACTGACAACGTGTTAACATTTTTAAAGCACTCCAAGGCCGCTTTCCAAATAGGTTTTGGAAGGTGGAAGAAATGAACAGAATGTGGTGTGTGCAGCCAGAAGTACCATGTGATGGCAGCTTCAGCGATTCTTCTGCAGTCCTGAGCATTCTTTGATTTGCAGAAACTCAAACAATCTGCCCCTGAAGAAATAGCTCCAGGACGTTGCGACAGGAAGGAAATGTACTGTGTAAATGCTGGAGCATCCCATGGAACTGAGATGCTGTGGCTAAGGAAAACTGCTTAGGAAATGCTTAAGTAATACACGTGTCTAAAGGACAGGGTCGACATGCTCTGAAAGTTGAACTTACAAGAAGACATAGGTCTGCCACCCCGTGTCCATTACCATGTCACCCAACCTGTCACCTGGCTCTCCTGATTGCTTTATATCACCTCCCTGTCAATGACAAGGGAGCACAGGGAGGACAGAAATTTGACTCCAGCATGGGAATGGGTCAAGTCTGCAGCACTGTTCATTTACACAAAGCGACCAGCCCGGGCAGTTCCCCCCTGCAGCACCCCAGCAGCCTCAGAACAGGCCCTCTCACCTTCCAGGCATGTTATCAGCAGCCACAGCAGCTCAACTGTCCAGGAAACGTGGCTGTGTGCCCCTTTGGAAGGATGTCCAAGCAAGCCCTTGTGCAGCACCAGGCGCTTGGTCAGCCCTGGGGTCACTGCCAGAGGGACACAGCAGGAAAACACATCAAGCCAAAGGGAAGCTGTTCCTGCTGGACCTGCAGCCTGATCAGTGCCACACTGCTCTGCCAGCACTGACACCAAAACCTGCCTTCTCACTGTCACTCAGACTGCACACTCACAGCTCAAACATCACCCAACACTTACAGAGCATTCAAGTCTGTCACAGAAATCTGTCACCTGAAGGGCTTCCCTTGTCTAACTGTGGGACCACCATGAATTTGAGTGGCTCAATTCGAAACGCATCCACTGGAAAGGCATACCCAAAATGCAGTGTATGCTGCCTCACAGCTCTGATGCTGCATTGATGAAGAGCTTCTGCTGTGACATATTTGGATTTCAAATCCAGACAAAAAAAGAAGTACCATGTTTAGAATAGTTCATATGAGTATTCCATGCACTGCAGCTTATGAACCACTGAAGACATCCAGTCCTAACATGAAAAGTTTTTAAAAACAAGGAAGAATGTGTGAATGCTTTTCACAGCATCCTCATCTACTTTGTACACAAAAGTGACACCTCTCTGTTTCCCATCCAGAAGTCTGTGATGGACATATTCCTGCTTTTTGAATCCTGGTGAACTATAACCCTGTTTCTGGTCTGTTTGGGCTATTGTACAAGCATTCATGTGCTGCTGAGAACTTTCAATAAACAATGAAATCCTAACATGCCAATTCATTGGGGATTTTCCTTTTCATTACCAGTCACAGGACATTATTCCATATATAAGTGTAATTACTACTTCATAACATTTCTGTTTTGCACCTACATAAGGAATCCTGTTTAACCAGGCACGGACTACACACTGTGTTGGAAACAGCACATGGAAGAGAGATACTTCTCCATGAAAGCTCTACTCCATTTGCAGTGTGAGCTGGCAGTGATGATGTGGCAAGGTACAACCATAAACAGGTTCTTCACTGTGCCCCAGTAGTAATTTTTGTGTTTACTCCACCAGTGTTGAATTCAGGGAATACCATCTCCCAGGGGCTGCCCAAGTTACTTCCTACAAGCAGAGCGAGAAGGAGCAACGAGCAAGTGCTCCATGAGCAGTTCCATGGCTTGCCAAGGTCAATCCTCTCTGCATTCCCAGCAAGGAAGAAAATAAAATGTGCTTGGACACTCAATTCTATGGCCACAAGCACTGCTCTGGGAATGCTCAAATGTGACCATTCTGACTGTCCTAAGGAAAACCTTCAGTCTCTTCTAAGTGTTGAAGCTGCATTGAGCAATGGTGTCTAATGAAAAGGGAATGTATCTGCTCTGGGCACCAGTCAAAGCCCATTAATTTTTCCTCAGCAAATTCCCTGTTGACACCATTCACAGGAGCTTCCCCAAGTCAATATTTTTGACAATGTTACTTCTGCTATCAGAATAACAAATGCACCCATTTTTGCTCTTGTGAGCGTTGCAACTACAAATTTATTCTCTCTGTTAAACTGTCAGTAACTTTTCCCTGGAAGTGTTTTCTTCTGGAATCTGGCTGCCATCCTCTGAGATGAGAAATGAGGGAAAACCACCCATTCAAACTCCCTGAAATCAGTGACTTGGTGAATAGCTTTCATTCTGTATAAGTAGTGATAGAACTTAAAAATCACTTGGCTTATCACCCCACCCAAGAAACGTGCAGAGGATGAACTTTCCTACTTTCGTACTACCACCACCCACACATTTAGAGGCAACATTTGACTCAAATGCACACAAACATCTAAGCAACAAGTTACTAACGCCCACATTGTGCTAACAGAACCAGTGAGAGAGGGGGCATGATGAAATCTCTCTCCTAAAAAAGGAGGAACTAATACTCTGAGCAGGGCCTGAAGTCCACATGCCCCTATCCTAGGGTTCAGCTTGGCTTGGCATGGCTTTTGCAGCACACAGGAACATTTTTCTAAATTCTCTTACTGATTATACATAAAAGACATCTTATGGAAGCAGAAGAGTTCTGGAATGACTTGGGAAACAGATTCTGGTGGGTTATGTAGGAATTTTAAGAGACAAGTAAAGCCAATCTGAACACGATGAAAAGTGTGTAATACCTGAGAGTGCCACCTTGTGTCAGTTCCAAGGGATTCGGGAGTGCAAGCTGAGCAGCAGATCTTGTGGCAGCTTCAGGGTGGCTCTACTGAGCCAGAAGTACCACACAGAAATTCAGATTACGTTTGATTGATTGATTGACTGATTGTAATCCAGGTGTTTCATCAAGTGAACAGTGAGTCACATCTATGTCAGCAGACAGCCTATACACACAGCAGCCTAGTGCACTGGTGGGAAAAAGTGCCAAAATAATAAAGAAGCAATTCCAAAACAAGCCAAGTCAGACCCAGATCCATATTTAGCTTTAAATTACAGAGTGGCAGGAAAAAATGCCAAGTTGTCAGCTTTTTACACGGTGCTCCATGGAGTGCTGACAGGAAGCCAGGCTGTGTGGCTGGAAACCACGGGCAGGGCAGGGCTGCAAAGGGAACACAACGCTGAGCTCAGCGCGGTGTGGCGGCTGGAGCCCATCACTTAATGTTATCTGCTCAGGGAACTGTGTCTTCAGAAAGGTCCCACAAAAGCCTTTGGCCCCTTCACTTCTGCCTGGTGCCCTGTTGCACACTGGTGCCCAAGGATCCAGTTACCAAAGGCTAATGAAGCCTTTTCCAGACCCGGCTGAACCTGAACAGACGGGATGCAGGACACAAGCTCACTCCCAGCTCTGCCCCCTCCTTCGTTCTCTACCTGCTGTCAATGTGCAGCATAAGTCAAAGGCACTGACACTGTTCTTATCAACATAATCATGCCCTGCCCTACACGTTGGCCTCAAGGAGTAATAAAAAAAAATAAAAATGAAAAGAGCAAAATTAAGCAGAAGACAACAATAGAGATATTTAAAATGATCTTACAACATGTATTCACACTTTATATTAACATACACTGATATTAATCAAGTATTAATAGAACTATTAATAGAACTATCCATTTGTGCCATATTATTGAAAACTACAACTGTGCAATGGAAATTACTCCCTGTTTTAGGATCACTTAACAAATTCTATATTTACAAACCCTCATTTTTGCAGTAAAGTATTACTGGGGATTGTGTCACCTCTGTCCCTTTGTGTCAACACCCCCAAAGCTTAAAATAACCCTAAGGTGACTGGCCAGAATGAAAACCATTCAAGGCAGAGTGCAAGGGGTAAACCACACACACAACCAGCTCCAAGTTCTGAGTCCGGGCCACCAGCACTGCTGAAGGACCTGCCAGGGACACACAGCAAGAGCCTGTGATCAGCACAGCTCGAGGAATGCCCAGGCAGAGCATTAACTTCAGATCACTCGAGTTGATTGTGGATATTTACAGTCTTTCAAACAGCATATTCCAAGCATGCAATTAGCATGAGTCATTAATCCTCCCATCGCCTGTGACAGCACAGTCAGGTCTCTGGGTTTCACATAAGGGAGTTGCAGTAGTCATACACTGTAACTCTGGTAAGAAAATAATTTTACAAAACAGCTTTTTTCACTCTTTAGACACTCGGCTACTGAGAAGCATGCACGGCATGTCTGGGTTTGAAATCTTCATTCCCACTGGTGAGGCCACAGCCCACAGGCACTCCAGAGCAACACCTCATGTGGGATAACGAGTTCTGTACCTGAAATGGACTCTGCTCTGCAACACTCAGGTGGTATGTGCCTCCAGAACCCACCCCCAAACCCTCAGTTCTGGCTGGGGCACCACCCCACAGCAGCCACAGCCCCACGGGTGGCACAGCCCCACGGGTGGCACAACCCCACAACAGCCACAGCCACAGTAAGGGGTTTCTCAGTAAGGGATCCTGCCCATCCAACCCCCCTGGAAAGCATCTGCTCTGTTCTATTGGGACTAAATACCAGAGAAAAATAGCCTATGTGCATGAATTAGGAAAATAGCCACAAGTGGTTGAATGCTGATCAGAACTGATTTTATTGAAGTACAGTCTAAATGGCAAGTTTTTATTAAGGTACCCTTTTGATGGTTTTGATTTCTAGGCTTACGCAGGGCACAGCACACGGGGATCTTGACCTCAGATGAAGCCTCTGGAATTACTGGGATGAAAGAGTAGTAAAAGTGTAAGGCTGATGCAGCACTGAAGATCTAGCCCTTCACAAGATCAAGACAATCAAATATTTTAAATAAATATTTTGTTTACTTTGCAACAATTATTTTAACTTTTGGCTAAAATGTCCATATTACTTCCCAAGAGAAATGGAATTTTTTTCCTGGCTGTCTATAACGATAATAAATTAGAACAGGCCCATGCCTGCACATAATGAACTCTGAAAATATTTTTTAAAATACCATCAAACAAGGGAATGGGAATAGTGGAACACTGTTTTTCTACTAATTTTCCACATTTCATTTAACTTCTAAATTAAGTGTCATAAGCTGTAGCAAATACACAGCTCTGTGAACCAGCAGCAACCCTTATGATCATTTTAGATATCATAGGAAAAATGCAAGCAATTTGGGAAGGAAAATATCTTGGATTTTAAAATCTATTTGCCATTTTTACATGAAGCAACAGCTGTTGTGAAAGAGTTTTAATGCTAACTTGATTCTCAGAGGAAAATGTTAAACTAGTGTTTTTAAAAATCCAGTAGAATTGGAGCCCAGCTATGCTATGGAACACATGTTTTCCTGTTTCTTTGCCAAATCAGCTGCTGAGGCTTTTGGAAAAACAACCCTGTCAGAAGGGGTGAGGCAATGGAACCATTTCCCCACTACTCTGCACAAAATGTGGGAGCTGTTTCTCTTTCAGATAAAAAGCCCAAGCCAAGCAAAAGAATCTGGTGACTGTCAGGCCACGGGCAGTGGTGCTTTTCCTGCCCAACAGTGCCAGGAAGGAGCTCCAGGGGCACACCCCGAGCCCTCCTCTGCTCTGCAGCAGGACTGTGGCACACACCAGGCACTGGACCTGAACACGCAGCTAGAAACAAAAGAAATCAGACAAAACCGCATCAGAGCAGTGTGTGTGTAGGCAGAGAGTAAATCCATACTGCAAGTCATCCTGAACAGGTTGCAGCTCAGGAATCTTGCCCCCTTCTTCCCACCCACTGGACCAAAGGGAACACCATGACTTGGATAAACCATCATCTCACGTGCCCTCCTACAACAACTGCAGGCTTTGCTGCTGCAGCCCCAGACAGAGCTTAGATTCTTTTCAGAGGTAGAGTAGACTCTGGTTACTCTTCTACAGATCTTGCTAGACCCCATTTGCACCCACCATTCAGCCCTCATACACATTATACTGGAAAATCTTTTGACCATCTGGAAAAATACCACAGACAAGAGAGTCTTAAAAAATAGAAAGCCCTGGGGAAAAAAAATGGCAGATGGAAATATTTCTCTTGTCTTTTGGAATATACAACATTGCTATAGTTTGATGCATTCTACAAGCACATGATTGAACTATTAGACCTGTTAATACAACATCTGGGCATTCTAATTTCCAGTGTTGGTAAGTTATGGCTGTTTTCCTAAATTCATTTGTTTCTTTTAACTCTGAGTTCACCTCACTTTTTCACTTGCAGCTTCTTTCATTCTCTTGCAATAATCCATCTCCATGCATTCTTTATCCTAGTTACTCTCCTCCTCCTTCTATATATCTTTGCTATTTGACAAATTTATTCAGTTTTCTTTCCTGGTACAACTGTTGATTTTTAATGCATCTCTCTCTGTTCTGTATAGCAAGTGTCCTCTCTCTTCTTTGGTGGCCACACTCCAGGCATCATGTTGACATGGAACACTGGCCAGCACAGGCCTGGAGGGTTTCAGGTCTCTGTTCCTGGGCCAGGTTGTGGGGGAAAACTGAAAATAAGGGCCTTTGTCAACGAAACATTTTGTCTCTTGGTGAACATCTTGGAGCCTACAGGAGAGCAAGAGGCATTCACTCTCTTTGGGAGGTTACTGACTATTTTCCCACTTTAGGAATACATAAAGAATACTGCTTAGTTTTTTGAAAACACCTCTTGGAAGTTACTTATCCGTTTTTGGTCCATTATAACCAAGCACTTTCACAACACAGAACTGGCGCAGGTTAGGATCTCTTACCCCCAGTGATCCAAGGTGGGAAGCCTCACCCCCAGCCCCCAGGGTGTCAGAGATCCCTGTGTGTTTGAGCCCCAGCTCCTGGGCAGCTGCTCTCAGTGCACCAGCAGCACTCATTCACATCCACACCAGCAGCAGAGGAACCATTTGCGTGTCAAATTCACAAATTAGACATGTGAACAGATGACAAGCGAACATCTTGAGTCACACTGTGTTTCTCCTGCTTGTCAGCTCCTGGCAGTCAGGAACAGTCACTCCAAAAAGTGCTAAAAATAACACCAAGCCTGGACCTTCCTCAAAATTCTTTTTTCCCCTCCAATTTTGCTGCGATATTCTGCTTGATACTGTTAATAATGAAGTTAGCATGGTTCAGGAAGCCATTGGCATAATTTTAAAATAACACAAGAAATCATATTACCTATGAAAAGGACTGAACAGTAACCTCTAGAATTCATTATTACACATCACTAACAAGTTTAAATTATAGATAGCCTTATATCCATCAGGGATGGAATTGCACACGGATACATCACATTTCAGGGGATTTTTTTTCAAATACATGATTTGATGCATACTGAAAAGGAATAAATTGGAGATTGGAGTTGAAAACAGCCTTCAGTCTTGCTAGCACTTTTGTAATGTCACAGTGAGCAGGTGGAAGGCAGTTCTGGGTGCACTGGGGGAACCACCCCTCCTGCACCATGCAGAGCTTGTTGGCATGGTGGGCTTTCAATCACTGAGAGGCTCTGTGCTCAGTCCATCATTTCACAACCCAAAATTAGCAGCCTGCCTGCTTTGCTGTGCAGTTCTTACTCCTGCCACGCTAGTCTGAATCCCACTGGATACCCACAAAGTCCATGGGAGGACCTTGGTTGGTGCTTCATTCCAGACACAAAAATAATTTCTGTCTGTATAACACATATACAGACGTTGGCTTTGTGTGTTCAGGCCACAACACACCAGCTATTCACAGAATCTCAGGATCAATCAGGTTGGAAAAGACCTCTGAGATCACCAAGTCAAACCTAAAATCATTTTAGAGAGAAACAGTTTGGCCTTATTTGCAACTCAAAAGTTTAAATAAATAAATAAAGTAGGGCCTTGGTGTTGCCAGCAGTGATATTCTAGGAATGAGGGAATTTTAGCACTGGCTGTGATACTTCATTTGAACAGAAAAAATAACAAGTGAACAAAAATTTCAAAAAAATCTCAATTGTCTCCACCTCAGCAATACCTCAATATAAAGACAAAGTTTTTTAGAATCTTGAAATAAAATTGCTCTGAGAGGAGCAGAGGCTGCAGTGTGCTGAGAACACAGAGCAGGCTCTTGGGGAAGCATCCTGACCCATGAGCAGGTGGAAGGGCAGAAGGGGATACAAATACCCAGGTGAGCCACGCTGGGAGTCCAGACTGCTTGCTCAGGTGAACTCAAGGCAGCATAAAGAAATACGAAAATACAAGGACTCAAAGATGAGTGTGGGATCTGAGCCTTGCCAGGGAGAAGTGAAGATCCACTTCCTCACTCCCAGGGTAAAGGAGAGTTGGTGAAAAGTTTCCTGAAGATTCATCCCTGTTTCTCTCACGCCACATGACAGGCTGCAGGAGGGGATCTGCACACTTTCTCTACAACCTTTTAAAACTTCTCTAAACCATACTGGTTTGCCCATCCTTCCCTCTCCGAGGGATAATGGACTCCTCTTGCCCCTCAGCAAAGGCTCCGGTGCCATCCCGTTCCCATCTGCAGCAGTTTCCTTGCCCCTGCCTGTGGCACAGCCCGAGCAGGGCTGCCCGGGAGCTGGGCTCGCTCCCTTCTCCCTCCCTCTCCTTTGCTTCCCAGGGGTGTGACACGAGCAGTGCCAGGTTCCCGTGGGGACAAACACTCCAGGGTGTGCCCTGAGCCCCTTCCAGGCCTGTCCCAGCCCAGGAGGAAAACAATTCCTGCCCGCTGGCGCCATGGTCCAGGGGAGACACACTGGGGAAGCCCTGGAATTACCACTTGTGAAATAAAATTTCCATTGAATTAAGCCCAATTGATGCTCAGAATTTTTGATAAGGCTCTAGAGCCTTGATGTCCTGCCACACAACACATGAAACACAAACACATTGGGAAAAATTCAATCAGACAAAACGCTGTGTTCAAAAACTACAACCACTGAAAATCCTTGGTAAGAAATGCAGAGTAGTAAATGGGAATGCCCTTTTCCAAAAGTGACAAAACATTATTGAAGTCTGCCTGAGGGAAGCTTGAACTGATCTTATTGTTCAAGTGAATAAACCCGATGCAGATGAACAATGTCTCCTAAACAACATTAAGTTTGAAGGCTGATTGTAATTCCAACTAGGAAAAGGGGTTATCCCAATGCCAGTTGCGCACTGTCAGATTCTGAGTGTAATTAGCATGTAATTAGTGTTTCTATGTGTAAAATTCTTGTCAAAACAGACTTCTAGTTCTTGAAAGAAAATAAGACATAAATACACTGTCATTGTGGGTTTAAATGGAGTATGTCCTTGCAGTGAAATATTGTCTAAAATACCACGTTTCATACAATGTGTTAAGACACGTCCTGCTCTCCACCTGCTGTATCAATTTTATTTAAAACTATGCGTAGCTCACATATTCTAACAGCAAAGGGACACTGGTCTGTAATTTGGAGGCTATTGAGCATTTCAAGTCCTGCCCAGCTGATCAAAAGCAGAAGAATACTTACAAATTTCCAAGTGCTGTTAGGGATTTCCAAAATATTGTAACAGAAATAATAATTAAATAGCATCAACTAAGTAGGCTGCAGGAGAATATAATGTTATTTCTATTTCTGATGAACAGTTCATTAATACAGTAATGAATAACACAGCAATACAGTAACACACCTGTAAATACTCATTTTATAGTGTCAAAATATACAATGAACTAAAAAGCAAGAGATTAATTCACTGTGACCTTCACAACCACCAGAGACTTCTTCTGTAAACTTTAAAAGCTACTGTGGCAGTTGACTTTATAGCTACTATCAGATTTGATTTCATGTGCATTGCTCTGCAGCATCATGGAGGGAATACAATGCAAAATTCACATAGTGCCTTTTTTGTTTATTTATGATAATATTTACTAATGGCAAACAGACAAAAGGGAAAGGTATCAAGAGACTCTAATCTGAATTTAGTTCTTTACTTATCTTGTTATTCCTGCATCTTTATGCAAGGTTTATGTTGCATTGCTTAAGAAAGTACACAAGATACTGTGGATTTAAAGAGAAATGGTGACTCCTGAATGCTAAATTAATAGGTGCATTTTTCAGAAGAAAATCCCCCAATACTTCCAACAATAATAAGCAAATCTCATCACTGAAACCACCGTGGCTGAAACACGGGGTGATCAATCTTGCCAAGACTGTATTTGTAAATTATGGTTTTTAGACTGTAATTTTTTTCATGCTGAACGAGGAGATTAAAGTAAAGCAATTTGTTCTGCTCTCTGGAGAATTTGGGTACATAAGGGGTTTGCACCAACAGCTCAGTGCACATCCCAAACCAGGCTGAGTGACACGTGGGCTCAAAAGGCTAACGGGGATGGTGACCTGCTAACCATGACATGGGAAAAGATTAATGTAGCTTTTTGTTATCTACATGAAATTAAAACTGAAGGGGATAAAGCCTTTATATCAATATTTGCTGAATAACAACACTAAAAAGAAAATATCCCAACTGACTTAGTCATCTTTGTTGTTTTTAAAATGGTAAACAGTTTAGAAACATCTTCTAGAAAAAGAGATAACATACAGTATTTTTGGTACCTTGGACAATGCAACCAACAAAACAAGGATGAACATCACCAGCGAACAACAAATTAAACTTCATCTCTATTATTCCAATTCACCATTTATTTCTAAAAAAGGATCATCATAAATGAAAAGAGAATGTAGCAGACAGCAGAAAAAGCAGTCTCAGGAGACCCGAATCTTACATCACTCTCTGCCAATTCTTTCCTGAAAATTTCCCTCTTTCTTTCTTTCTTTCTTTCTTCCTCTGCACACTGGGAAGGATACCACTGAGCCCTCTAGTTAAAGAGAGAGGAGCACCCCGGCCGTGCAGCGCAGGGAGCCCTGTGCAGGTGACACAGGTGGGCGCACACAGACCCCCTGCCCGGGGCAGAGGGCACAGACCCCTCACACCTGGCATTTCCAGCCCCACTGCTTGGAATCTCCTGGGGTTTCCTCCCTGACACCATTTTTCAAAAGGAAGTAAGTCTCCTTTTCCACAGAGATACATTTCTTACGAAGGAAACCGCAATGTCAGCCTTTTCCTGAGCAGACAGGAACACAGCGGCACATGCTGAGCCGCCAAGGTGCTCCCGAGCCCAGTCCAGCCCTGCCCGGGGAGAGGCTGTGCTCCCGCCGGGGCCGTGGAGAGGGGCACTGCAGAGGAAACAGGCTTGCTCCAGAAAGGGGCAAGGAGCTGAAGAAACATCTGTCGACACTGATAACAGATTTGCTTCCTGAAATTCTTCTACAGCTACTGCTGTGAAAAGCAGGAAGCGCAGGGAAGAGAGGGAAAGAAAGTTACAGATGAGGAAAGAAGTCTTTCTCACCCTCAAAACTGGCTGGAAAGCTAAACGGTGCTGGAGATGAGACTGGAGGTGCCATTAGTGGGATCTCAGCATCCTGAAAATACAGACAAGGAGCCAGCTGTGTGACTACTGCCATCTGCCAGCTTTTCACCTTGAGTTTGGGGTACCAAGGGGAGTGGGGATGACACACTGCCCCTCCTCTGCATGCAGGTCCCCTTCCCATGCCAGCAATGTCCTTTCAGCACCAGAAAAGCTGGTCTGGAGCAGGAATGGAGCAAGCTCCTAACAAGGCACATCCATTGCAGGCCACTGCAACTTGAACTGTCACTCAAGAAAGAACATCTGGTTACAAAGAATGCCAACTTTTCAAAACAATACTGGAACTAAGGGGATGAGGACCTATTTAATACCACATTTCATCCCTAAATATAGTATTTCAGAATATTAGATGACAAGAGTACATACAGATGCAGATGCACTGTTTTCTCCTCTCTAGATAGGTATTTGTAAAAATCTTACACAAACACAGCAGATTCTCTATAGAATCTGGTCTTTAAAATAAAAATACAACACATTCCTCTCAAGATTAATTGCAAATCTTTGTGATTTGCTTTGGAAGACAAACTTGGCCAAAAGTTGCTTCTTGCTTCTGCCTTTTTTTTTTTTTTCCCTTAGAAAATGCTATTCTTGTATTTATAATTGCTGTAGCACAAACCGGACTTTATCCCAATCTGACAGACAAATCTGAGTTTAAAAGGGATCCCAATTAGACTTCCCAAAAAAGCCTCCAAAGAGGCTGTTTGACTTTTCCTCTCTCCTGTGTTTCTCCAGCTCCTATGTCTGTTCAGCCCCTCAGAATCCTTTCCCTTCATGCTGTAAATAACCCCCAGTGTTTGCCAGGCCAGGCAGCCCCTTTGCTGGAGGGCCACGCTGCAGGTGATGCACACCCTGTTCCACCTTCCCTGCTCCCAGAGCACCTCCAGTGGAATCCCCAGCTCCACTGAAATGAAGCTACTAGTTTTAGCAGTGACATTATAAAGGTGCACCAGAACATCCTTGTAAAATAACAATCATCTTTTCTGTTCTAGGATAGAACATACATGGTTTACTTTGCTTCCCTTTCTTTCTGTGGAGAAGCAGTAGTTCTCTATTGAATAAACCCCATCCAGCAAACCTGACTATGTTCCCTGCAGATGGTTGATAACTCAGTCTGCCTTAATGCTCTTCAGCCATACCGACCTCTACATTCTACATTCTGCATTTTAACACAAGAACACTGCAATAAACACCAAGGAGAACAATAAAAATATGTGAGATCTCTCTCTGTATTTCTAAACAGAGGAAATTGATTAAATACACTTGAGCCAAGCAGAGATCTATTTATTTATTTACTCCCTGTAAATAAATACACACTAATTGTCTGTGTGTTTCCCCTAGTCTCTCTGGAGCTTTAGCAATAACACTCAGAAAGAAGAAAACATTCACCTAAGCTGCTGAAGTTGGCTGCAACAAAGACACATCTTCCTCCCCCCAAAGAAAAAAAATGAGAATTTCTCCAAACCAAATAAAATTTTGTGAAAATAAGCAATTTCCTAGTTCTCCCTCACTCAGGAAAATATGTTCCTGTTGAGGAATCTTGCATGGGTGAGGCAGAGGGGCTGCACACCAACCTCAGTCAGTGCCACCACTCTGCTCCTCTATGGGCCCAAGCCCTGGAACTGCATACTAGAGATGCTAAACTATTAAGATCTTCTGAAGCAGATTAAAATTCCTACATCAAACTGCAACCAGAAAGGGAACAGAAGTCCATATTGCATATTAAGCAGAGACAGACTAATAGCAAGGAAAACAATTAGTAACTATTATGCAAATTCTGAATTGGCTGTTCTATTCAGCCATTTTTTTGGCATCCATGAAATCAGCTTTTGTTCACACTAATATTTGAGAAAGAGGTTTTATTTATGCAAATAGATGTATTTCTAAAAAAATTTCCAAAATTGCATGTAAATGAGTGTATTTGTGGATCAGTTAGTGAATTTGAGTTTCCTTTGCTGCAAACACACATCCATTTCAGATGGTTGTCAAGGACCAGCGAGAGGGACAGAGAAAATATAAAATAGTCCCTTTTCCTGAGCACTTGACAGACACCAGAATGCCCATTGTGGAAGAGACAGGGAGCTCTACAGATGGGAAGGACAGCACACAAAGCAGCACAGTCTACAGATCTGTAATTCTTAGTCAACCTGTAAAGTCTTCTGAGACACAAAAGAACAACCAGTATTAAAAAAAAATCCAGGTTTATTCTGCCTGTGTTCTGCAGACATGCTGAAAATACCTCACTGCAAAGGGCAGCAGAGATATAACTAGACAGATACTCAAAAAGTGACAGTCAGTGGAGGGAGGATTGCCAGTGAGACCAATCCAAATTAATCGGTTTCCTCGTCTATCAATGAGAAAATACAATAGCTGAGTAAATTGAGATGTAGCTGAGAATAAACTCATTAATTTAATTTCACTTTTTCCCTGAAGGGAGGGACATATTGCCCATGCTGGCCCACTGAAGCACAAACGACTGCATCCCCCCCTGAGGGCAGACAAGGGGAAGCTGGTCCTGCCCTTTGTACTTCTGTTTTCAGAGCTCAGGGGCAGGTTGTAGGGGTGCCTTGCCAGCCCTGCACTGCCATCAGCACAGGGACTGGCCAGCTGGTTTGGTGAGCAGTGACCTCCCAGCTCCTTCCACAGCAGCCCTGAGTGGGGCAGCCAGGCAGGCTGAGCCCAGGGCTGCTCCAGCACAGCCCAAGTGGCCCAGGCACCTGCACACAGCAACGCTGGCAGAGCAGAGGCAATACGTCATCCCCTCCTGGGTGCCATCACTCAAAAGCAACTTTTAAGAGGGCGTTACTCACTTCATATATTAATTACCCCAGTGAAGACTTTGCATACACATCCTGTCTGTGCAGAAGAACCAGTGCAATCCTTGCTCACAGTCAGTGGCCCCATGGTTGAGCTGCACGCTGGTAATGGGTGACAGTCCCAGTTGTGGGTGTGAATGGTTATTCCACAAACACCATATTATGTGTGGAATACACAAATCTGTATCTTTTGGGCCTCATTTACATTATTGCTGCATATTGATAAGTCTTATAAAAACCTAACAACTATCCTCTAAAAGTCTAACATGGCAAGACCTCCATTCCATTCTGTTCATACATCCCTTAATTCAGAGTTAGGAAATGCAGATTCCTTCTTCCACCTGAGTGGTTTCAGCAGAGATGTTTGTCTTCTTTAGTGAACTGAAATTTATCTCACAGACTCAGTCAGCAAAACCCAGTTGTAATCCTCTTCACAGAGTGTTTCCACCAGGTTAGTAAGTATCTGAAACACATCTGATAATGGATAAAGCACACGAATCCCTGTTGCTCTGCCAACAGTGCCTCCTGCGAGGCTCTCCCCGGCCAGCCCAGGTGCTGGGGTGCCCGCTCCCAGCCTGTCTCCGCGGCTGTACCCATGCTGACAGCTGGCGGTCCCTGCACGGGCACGGTGCCCGCTCCCATCAGGGAGTGTCTCCCATGGAAACAACAGCCAAGGACCGCCTGGCACGGCACTGGAGTCACACGCTGCTGCATGGGAAGTGTGGCACGGGGGGAGGGAGAAGGAATCGAGGATGTCCTGTTGACTGGGTCATTTCTGGCTTCACTGTCAGTGTGATTTTAGGGTGACTGTGGCTTCAGGAGGAAGGATGGAAACACCTTTCATTAATTTCCTACCTACAGGGAATTAGGGATTAGACACCTGGAAGCATTTATTTATTTAGATAAAATGTTCTTAATTTTACAGTTGCTTGCTTTCATACACTGCAATTAGACCAAAGTAGCTGATCTGTGTTTCAGCAAATATTCAGGTATTCCTTTGGTATTTCATCCACTGTCTGGGGAGTTTTTCTCCCCCAAAAAATCCCCACATTTGTTTAGACAGAAATATAAAACACACAGTGGGTATTTGCAAAAAAATTTGAAACTGTTCAGGCAATATTTTCATCTGATCTTAATAGTGCTGTTTATGCAGTATGTATAATTAAAAGCATTTTCAGTATCAGCTTAATTAATCTCAGAAGTTCAGTATTCAAAGAGCAGAGGAAATACGCTTTTGCTACTCATTATATATCATGCAATTACATGATGAAGACATCCAATCATAATTATGTGCCACAATAACAACTCTGTGTCAGACAAGTTTCATGATCTAGAGGAAATAGAAAGGCGTGCCTTGAACAGTTCGCCTCTGGGCCTAAAAGGGCCATTTCAGAGGGACTAAATGCCCCTGAAAGGCAAGGAGGAAGCAGGCTGGGGGTGGGAGGCTCCAGGGGCGAACACAAGCCCTCATTGCCGGTGGGGATGGGGCTGCTCCAGCTGGGGGTCCCTGGCTCTGTCTGCACACCCAGCACAGCCTCGGGCTCCCCGCGAGGAGGCTCCGGGGGCAAAACAGGCTCAGCTCTTGCTCCTGCTCTCTCAAGAGACAAACGTGCCAGCAAATGAAATAGGGGAGCTAAATACCTCCTGCCTGTACACTGAAGGTGCAGATCTGCATTCTAACTCCTATTACTGGGGCTGTGCCTGGGTGTGGGAAACATCACCCCATGTTCCCTCTGTGTCAGCTGCAACCGGTTCCCAGAGCAGTGCAGGGTGTGACTCCCACCTGGGAGGGGAGTGCAGCATTTCCAACCACACCATCTTTGTTTGGGTTCTTCAGAGCATTACTAACTTCAGACCCTTTCTAAAATCCAAAATAACACCCTTTCCTGAGGTGCCTCTCATTACACACACAGGGAGTTTTTCTTACAGACGACCTACATGGCTGATGAAAACACAAAAGACCCATCACAAGTGCCATTGTTAGGAATGCTGAAAACTCCTCCTAACTACAAGTTAGTATTTCTTTAACTCAACAATATTAAGACCTGTGACAGCTCAACTTTGATGTCAATATTTATTCACCTGACAGTAACACTCACAAAAGGTTTTCACTCTAATTCACCCCCTGCTCCAGTACTTAAACTAATCAGAATCCAAAGCAAGGCACATTCCAGAAGGCCAAGCCACACTCTGTACAGGCTGTTAAGAGGCCTGCATGGCTCAGGAGAACACAGGATTTCTCCTCCCTGGGCCTCCCCAGTACTGTGGCACTGTGAGTGCCCACCCTGCCACAGAACATGTGAACTGTGCAGTGGTTCTTCAGAGCATCCCCAGGACCTCGGAGGAGAAGGGGCTGGTGTAAAGAGACCACCAAGGATCTCCTGGAGCTCCTCACATCTTGCGCATTTGGCAGCACAATTTGCACAAAGCACATGAAGACATCTGAAATTCAGTAGGAAACAAATTCAAAGAGTATGAAAATAGAATCAAGCAAACAAACACTAAACCCCACAGCTACACCACCACTGTTAAAATGGAAGAGCTATAGGCAAGGCTGTGCACATTAAGGCAGAAAACATTTACACCAAGAATAGATAAAAAGTGTGAGCACCAGGAAGCCATTCAGAACTGGTCATAAAATATCATAGAACAGCTCATTATCCTCTAGCTTGTGCATGACCACTGCAAACCAGAAATCCCTAAATATTTAAGGACCCCATCCTCAAAACCTGACTATTTTAATTGAAAAACCTGAAAGCAATTAATAATTGTACATCAAAAATGAATGTGTTAACTGATTTTGACAACCATACCTTAATTAGTTACTTTAACAGCTATAGTGCACTAATGTACTGCAGCACAGTTTAGTGAATAAAAAGACTTAAGAGATTAAAACATGCTGCAGTTTTCTCTATATTATCCGTATCTGAAAGGTGAGAAAGGGCTGCTGCCAGCTCATTACCTAGACATCACGCAGTGCAGGCAAAAGACAGGGAAGACACTTGAGTGTTTTGCTGTAATTATGCACATGGGAAAATCTTGAACACAGGTTACCAGTAAAACATGAACTCCTGTAATTATCCCCACACACTGATACAATTATTTATCTGTTTCTCTTCTGCTAAGCACCATGTGACATCCAGCAGCAGGTACTCCAGAGAAAATCAACCTGATCAGCTTGATCCCCAAATTAGAACTGAACAGAAGTCACTTGCCAGGCTAAGCAATTAAAACTGTCTAATTTTAAGCATATGTGTCTGAACCAAATGCTCTCCAAGGCTCCTCAGAAATTCTGAGACAAAATTGTGATGGTAAATTAAATCTTTGAAGCCTACCTGGCTTCAACAGCCAGGGAAACCATCCAGGACTCTGCGTGAGCTCACTCCTCCACCAAGGAGCTTGGTATTGCTACAGGCTGTAAAAACTGTGATTATAAAACCAGAAAAAATGCAAGAGGAATAAGGATGGGAAAAAAGGCAGGAAATCTTACAATCCTGATACATAAATAAAGAATGCATCATCTGAAATAACAGTGAAATAATTGCTTCAGCTTAAATTCCAGTTCAGAATACATAGAATAGTAAAGGCCACAGAAAAAACTGCAGCTGAGAAAGCACTAATTGCTCTTGGAATAGGGAAGCAAGTGTGTCCTGGACAGCACTGAAAGATGGCACACTGCATACTGAGGACTGGAAAGACTTCCCCAAATGAAGTCACCCGGGGTATTGCTCATTGTGCAATGCCACTGAGATGAAGAACTATTCAAATGTAAAAAGAAAGATTGGTTATGTAGTTAAACCATAACCAGAATTAGAATGGTTTACACAAGCTAAAAGCTGGCCCAGTCAGTAACCAACACACTGCAGAGCACCCCAGGCTGTAGTTCTCAGGTGCACAACTATATCAACCATCAGCAACTTGATTCTTCTTTCCCAGAGACACAGCTGGCACTTGTCTAAGCCACTGTCTCTCCAAACAGTACAAATACTGATGATCATATACTACAGACACTCCACAATGGCAGCTCTCTTATTCTCTCATATTATTGTCCCAAATACCCCATCCCTCTTACCTCGTTGTTCTGCAGTTATAGCCCACCCTTATAACTTCAGTATTGTTCCCTCAGCAAAGGAGCAGGACGTGCCATTCCTAAAAGCTGGCAGTAAACCCAGCAGAATTCATCCCTCCTTGAAAAGTCACAGTGTGATTGTGACTTTTGCTAAAAAGAAGCCATTAAGAAAGCAATAATCATCGGATTTTATGAATTCACACAGAGATAAAACCTCTCCAGTTTTCCTCCCCTTGTGGTTTTAATGCCGCTCAAACCCAGGTACTGTAAAGGTCTGAATGTGGGGAGCAGGTCATTAACGCTCAGCTCCCTGTTGCTAAACAGCTTTTTAATGTACCCCTAAATTTCATACACTGTTGCATGAGCACAGCATGCATACAGTATATTAGATAAATAAAATTAATTAAGCTTGGCCTTGGGATTCTTCACTCCCTATGCATAGCATGTGAGAAAACAGAAACTCTCTAACCCACTTTTGCATCCTCTCAGAGCCTGTGGCTATACTAAGCTACAGGTTCCTTTAGCCCCAGGTTGTTATACCACCTCAGTATAAGAATAGCCTTCTGCTGAAACAAATAACATTATTTTTCACTGCAAAGAAAGCACAGAAAGCATCAGTGTCCCCAGGCAGTCTCCAGGGTGCTAAATGTGCTACTTCGGTTTGGCACAGCATGTACTGTATGAGCACACTCAGTCCTCCCACTCGGAGGGCTGTCTGATACATCCTCCTTGGAGATGTTCCTCCAGTCACCAGGAGCTCTTCCCTCTCTTACTGGGAAATGCCAGGAGTCAGCTAACCACTACAGGTTGAACAGAGGTTTCTGCCCTTGCCATGCATATATATGAGTACTCCCATCCTTCCCACAGAAAAGGATGCACATCCACACCGATTACCTGCAAATCCCACCTGTTTGCAGGGAGGTCCCATCCCTGCAGTGCAAATGGCACCAAATGCCTACGATTCTTCACATCCATAGGGGCACCTTTTGTCTGCTGGGTGAGGTATTCCTGTGAAGAGTGCTGCCCTGTCCTTCCCTGGTCTTTCCCTCAGTGTGGAAGGAGACATTGGCATTCCAAAGCACAGGGAACACAGCGCGTGCATGTGCCATCGCAGTGTGAGCAGCTGCCTCACACTTTGCTGGTTTGCTTGCACACACATTACAATACAAATTCTTCCTCCATAATTTCTTAAATCAAAACAGCAATAGGTTATTCTTCCAAGACTTCCTTTCTGTCACTGAATCTACTTGCACCTTCTGGAGTGGGAGCAGCAGGGGGAGGAAGATGATGCAGTGCTGCTTGAGAAGAGCTCCGCTCGTGTGCGGCAGAGGGAGGAGAAGGTGAGAAAGAAGCCAAGCACCAAAACCTCCTGTGAATGCCAAAACCAGCTTGCAGCAAACACTTCCTTTTCTTTGCTCAAGGATGCACTATACTTACTAAAATTTTAGGCTACCCAAATTTGCATCCATCCAAGAAAGTCCTGAGAAGGGATGTAAAAATGCCTGTGGCAGTGAGGGCACAGCTTTTTCAGGCAATGAACAACTTTTCTCAAGAAACATCCACGACAACCACAGTCCTTATGGAGATAAAAAAAATGGGCCTTCCAGAAGTTTCTATTTCTCCCTGAATTTCCCATATTAATTAGTCATTAAAAATTTACTCTGGCACAGACTCAGATAACAATAAGAGAAAATTATTGTATTTGGAAAGGACATAACATGGAAACTTACAGAATTGCTAATTAAAATTAGAAATAGCTACCTCACTAAGCAAATGGCAATCTGTGGAGCCTCTGCTCTTCTCCCACAAATCTAAACCACAATAAATTAAAATTGATCAGTCAGCAGCAACAGGAAGCTTTTTATATTGGACATTGACACCAAAGGGCCTTTTGAGGGAAGGGTATGGGCTGTCAGGCAGCTTAGTCATTTACTCATTTTTAGATTATTCAGTTTCTAGGTCTCATTCGTTAGGATTTCATCTAATGTCTTACTAAACAAAAAAATCTGAATTCAAACGCTTTTGTAGAAAATGTGGATAAACTTGGGATGAGTGACCCTTATGGAAAGTGTGCCTTTTGAGGAGCTGTAATACAGGAAGCACTTCCTGAGCAGACCAATGCAGTTCAAGTGTGATGCCAAGGCCATTATTCCAAGTTTTTACCAAAATATCCTGGATCAATGCAGACACAGAAAATGAAAAACCTCTATCAGGAAGGCCTGATGGAGGTCACAACCCCTCAGCTTTTGTGTTATCTACTGTTGTTATCTTCTGTTCCACACAAACTTTCAGATGCCACAACTGCTAGAATAGTTTCAATTAATTTTCACATGTGAATGTTCTGTATTTGAAAACAAAAAATAGGCATCATTAGATTTAAGACGCAGTGTTCTTTAAATTCCTTTAACTGATCTTAACAGAGGTGCAATTTCACCTTTCTTTCAGTTAGATGACCAGTACTGATGTTAGATTTATATTTGAGAGGACAGGTCCAGAGAAACTGCAACATTCACATTTTCCTTCCTTGGACACCAACCTCCCATTACATCTGTTCTTTGCTAAAAATGCATCACAGGAAATCTCAGGAGAATAAAGCCCAATTACCAGTTACTTATTTTTTACCTGGAAGAGTTCAAAGTGCTGCCATCCAGCCCAAGTGTGTTCATTTGCAGGAGCTGGGAATTAAAAATAGCAGCATAGAAAGTGAATGCTTTTTGTCCCCTTTATGCTTAATTTCTCTTCTCTAACTGTACTTTGCACACTGTTAGGTAGGTATAATATGTGTGGGAGGGATTGTTGAGGTTGCCATGGTTTCTCATTTTAAATGAGCTTTGAGACTTTATAATCTAACCAAATACATTAATAATTACTACATCCTTTTTTCCCCTCCCCTCCCCCCTCCCTGCAGAACACTCAAAAATTTCTGGTGGTAAAAATAAAACTAGTGATTTGAAAGACAATTAATCATCAAAGTAGAAGTCCACCCTCAAGGAGTCAGCAAACAAAGGCTTGGGGAAGTAACAGGAGAAAATTACCACCCTGAGTCAGGGATCTGTTCCACTGTTCCACGTCAGTGTGTCTCTCCTAACATTTGAAGTCAGCACGGTATTTTGTTTGGTTGGGTGCAAAATTCCCCCAAACATTCAGAAAACCAAGTCCCATTTGCCGTCAGAAGCTGGTGAACCACTGCTGGCTGGCTGTGCCAACTCTGGTGCTGTTTGCTGACTCTGTCCTATCAGTAGGGAGAGACTGAAATGCTCAGAGGTTTGAGGGCAGCCCCTCCTGCAAACACACAATTCCAGTGCTTACAGCCTGGATTTGGCAAAGCGAGGGGCAGCTGTCTACCTGTAAACCCAAGAATCTGAACGGCACAACTCATGCACTTATAGGCTGAGCCTTTTTTGACTAATTCATTGACTCCAAGTAAACAAGACTGAAGAGTCAGAAACACTATTCATTTAAGGAACAAACAAACAAATCTATTTCCTCACTGAAGTGTTTTGTTTTTACACTACTGGATCAAGTAAACAGAGATAAGTAAGATTAAATAAAACACTGCCTGCCAAGTGTACAGCCAAAGAGAAAAGTGCTTAATGCTTAAGCAGCCATGCTTTTTGCTTGAGAGCTGCTCGTGTGCTGAAGTCATTTGCTGTCACATCACTTTTGATGCTTCCCCACACTGATGAAATAGGTCAAGGTATAGAAGGAATTTAGGCCCTGGGCCTGTGAATAAACCCTTGTCCCAAACATGTTAGCAAAGGTGGATTTGTTACTTGCTGTCACTGTTCACCTTACCTCGGACAGTGAGGAGGAACAAAAATCCTTCCCTTCAACTGGAGGGCAGATCAGATCAAAGTACTCCATTTTTATATAGAAGAAGGTAATTTTAGCCTGCAAGCAACCAGCTGATTGAACCTGCAGTGCTTACACAGCTCACAGCCAAGCAGCTGTGGCTGTGACCACTGCAAGGACAGAAGAAGAAACTTTGACGGCTCCTTGTGGAAATCCCAACACGCGCTGTTCTACAACTTGCAAGGCACGTGTGTGGGTAACCATCTCACTTCAGAGATGGCTGGACACATAAAGACAGTAAGGACACTTAATGTTACATGGGAATCCGTGCCAGAGTCACCAGGTCAGCTCCCAAATTCTGGGAAGTTCTCAGTCATGATACTCTATCTACAGACCACTCTTCTCTGTGAGGACAAAGAAGGGCACCAACGCTACCTCTGGGTAGGGCAGACAACTAAAACTCTGCTGTGTTGGTAGAGATGAGAGGAGCCCTAGCATAGAAGGGCAATTTGGCAGAAATTTGGAGTTGAAAATGAACTGCTTCAGCAGTATGAATCATCACGAACTTCAACATTGTGAAATAAACTTCTGGTGCCAGCTTCCTGCATGAAGTGTCTGAGGACTCAGCCAGACCAGCAGCACTTTCTTCCTCATAAGCTCTTACAGAATGAAAGAAAATTGCAAGCTGAAAATTTCCATCCCACGTTGTACCATGAATCAGAAATTGCAGATTTCTCCTGGAAAGGTCATTCCTGTTTCACTCGGGAGTTTCTGGGGAAGCAGCTCCTCTGAGCTGAGCTTTGCTGGAACGTGGTGTCACATCCCCACACCACCATCTGCCCACTGAAATCTCTGTGGTTCCAAGTTCTGTGTCCCTGGTTTCCCTGCCTGACTGATCCTACAGCCCAGCCTTTACCCAGCATGGCCAGGAAATCCAGTGCCATGTACTGAGCAGGTTAGAGACAGGCTCACACTGCCTCCCTTTCAGCATTTGCTTATACCCTTAATAAACCATAATCACCCCATAACACTCTTCCTGCTTTATGGTTTTCCAATCAATAATACTAAAAAGATTGTAGAGGACACAAAAATATTTGTGTGTTTGGTTTTGTTTTTTTAAAATAATGTATCCACATACATAGACTCAAACTTTAAGGACAAATCAGCCTAGTCTGAGTTGATTCTTTAGACACATGATAAATGTTAAAAAGGAAAAACTGATATGAGCAACAAAAGTGTGAGTTGTTATATTGCATATCTTTCCCAACATGATTTTTTATGTCATCTGTGTTTGTTTTTTTTTTAATTATATCTTGTGCGTCAATTTATGAAAAGTACTTTTGAATCCATGAGACTTAAACATCAGCAGAAGTCATTCCAACTGGGAGCGTCCTTGAAGAGAAGCTGCTTCTTCACAGCCTCTGTTGGTAACAGAGCCTGGCATCTTCTGCAGCCAGTGGTGGCACAAAGTGAAATTCTTCCTTCACAAGCTCTTACACAAATTCCTGTGCCAAGTCTACCACACAACTATTTGTTCTGCTCCTTTCTCAGTTACACATGAGAAGGAGCCCACACAGGAGATCTGAACAGCAGCAGGTCCAGGATCCACTTCAGTAATTCAACTTTTAGCTATTCTTCATGCTGCATAGCTGTAATAGCTTCTTCATTTGATATTGCTTCATTAAAGGTCATTTTTGTGTGACATTTACATAACTAGTTCTCTAATTATACAGCTCACCATATGAGAAGCTTTTTCAGGAACAGTTCATTCTCCTTTGCAAGGAGAAAAAATTTAATTACAGAGTGGAAGCTTTAAATAATGGTTACATAAAAACTTCTGTGAATCCATTTTAGTTTAGCCTTCAAATTCTGAAAGGTCAGGCTCTTATAAGGTCTGTAGTTTAAAAAGTGATCATGTCTTAATTATAGACCATCATGCATACTTTAAATTTGTGTTAGTGGACACTGTTCATTGTCCTTTGTCACATACGTTGAGTTTTGAAAACAACTACAAATTGCCAGTCAGAGTAACACAACCTCCACCTGTCAGGGCTGGGCTCTGAACCAGACATTTTGAGCAGAATTAAGAATTAAAACTGGAATAATGTCTGGAAGTAAACACTCTGGAAAAGAGCTAATTAATAGGAGTTTGACAGTGGCTGCAATCCCCTGTATGGTCGTGCTGTTGTTCCTGAGAGGAATGCATTTGAATTTGTCTATAGTGAGGTACAACCCCCTATATTTTTAAATTTGCTTCCTCAAAGCTGCTATGAGTCTGTTCAACTTCTCTGAGGGCTGGAAGTGTTGGAAATCACAGCCATGGGGGAGACAAGGCTTATGTCACCTGGTCAGGACACCTACTGCCAGAGTCCTAAACCCTCCCTGCACACATCCAGCACACAGGCTTCAAGCCTGTAACTGGGGAAGCCAACTTTTATGTTGCCCTCACTCACAATTGAAATTTTTATTCATAAAAGTATTAGAAAACTTCCTAATCTCATCTATCACTGTCTTAGAGTCCAAACTAAATTGCAATTCACCCTTTCACCAGCCAAATCCACCTCAACTTTAAGGATTTCCTCTTCCTTTCCACAGGACACTTAGGCCTTTCAAAAACATCATGATAGCAAAGGAAACATCCCAGGTTTTGCCTTACGGGTCATCCATGTGCTGCTAAAAATAACATATCTCTTCATCTTTCCAGGGCTCCTGCAAAATCTTTAATCTTTTTCTACTAGATGACTTTCATGTTCCTTTAGCTTCTCTAATTTTAATGCACTACCCAGTCAATATTCAAGGAGGGGGGGGTTTACCCTTCCTTCTCATAGTTAGGATATTAAGCATGTGAAGTCCATAAATTCATTGAACAAAGAAGATGCAACAGTCTTTCTCACCTGAATCATGGGGTGCGTGGAATACACTGCTCAGAGAAGAGGTTTATCAATTGTTAACACAGAGTTATTCAGCAAGAAAATTCTTGTGTGTTCATGAAATGAAGCTCCCTGTAACTTCAATTTCTCCCACACAAGGTCAAAAGTTGCTCTTACCTCCAAACCCAGAGGGGAGCTGGATATCATGGACCTTCTGAGTGGCAGATGAACCTGCAAAACACAAAGAAAGCAGCTGTAGGCAGGTAAAGAAGGCTCTTCAAGGCCAGAATGAGGACACTCAGGAAGCAGGAGGGCTGTGGCAGACGTGGGCACTGGGTTCAAAAAAGTAATGCTAAACCAGTTTGTGTTATTTTCTGTTCCTGCTCAGTATCTGTGAGCGCTGGGGCTGTGTGGCCTTCAGGAAATCTGCCAGAGTGATGTGCATGGGATCCCTCACAGCTGGGAAGGCAACCTGGCCCACAAGCTTTCTGCTTTTCCTGCTTCACAGTGATTTCAGTTCCTCCTTGTTTTAAGCCCCTAAACAGTTTTATATTCAATCAATCCATACACCTTTTGGAGTACTCAATGGCATTAGAAGCAAAAAAGTTATTCTGCAAAGGTGATAAAATATGGGCTGAGAGCTCAACATGTGTTTTGTGCTCAGTGTCTCCTGGTTTACTTTTATCCTTCATATTTGTACAGCATCATCCAGAAACGCAAAGTGTGGATTAATAAAATACCCTGATATTGCAATGGCACCTCTGAAGAATCATTTAAGCTGTACAGCAAGGCAAAAATAAGCAATTTCTACTTTTCACTTCTTTTCCCTCTACAAATTCACATAAGACCTTCTTTCTTATGTATTTAATTTAAATGTGAATAATTTCCTACCAACTTTTGCTGAATCAGCCTGGACAAATCTCTTGAGTGCCTCATTAGATACTCTCCCACTAGCCTGCAGTCTGACTGGGATCTCACAGCTGTGCTGAGCAGCCAAGGGAGGAGTGGCCTGGAAGTGTCTGACCCAGACCCTTCTCCTCCAGATGTGCAAAACTGCAGCAGAGCTGCTCACAAGCTGTGCACCAACAGAGTCTTAAATTTAAATCTCTGAGGTCTTTCTAATTAATCTTCAAACCACATTGTTTCACAGTTTGGAAATTCAGAAAATTCTCAAAATTTAGATTTAAAGACCAGAGCCAAAGTCTCTAAGCTAGAACAACTCTACTGACTTTAATTCACTTCAGCTTAGAGCCTGCCATTATTCTTACTTTTCTAGATTAGAGTTTTGATTTTGAGTTAGACAGCAGTGGATAATCACATTATACTGAGGTAAGAAACCATTGCTTTTTCCTCAGAGGTACAACAAATGCAGAGCACAGCACTGCTGGGAAAATTGGGAAATCAATTTGGATAGACAGACTGCAGAGAAGAGCACGTGGAACCAGAGCCAGAGTTCCTCAAAAGGTCTGAGAAAATGCAAAAGGAAAGACGAGCAGCTTTTTCTCTGTGAAAATCAGTATCTTAACATTGTGCATTATGAGGCTGAATTGATTTTATTATAAAACAAGTAGAGCAGTTCATAAACAATTTATACCAAATCCAAGCATCATTTTCCGAGGCACATTGCCCTGGTTTTGAGCAGCCAGTAACACACATCAGCTGTGATTACATTCAGATTTCTGCCTTTGTGTTACTTCTTTTTATACAGAATTTCCTTTTTTTAGTTCACTGTTTGACTGCAAGCCACACTCTACCCGAGGTACCAATGTCTCCTGCAGCACACGCTGTTCTCCCATGCATTTTCAGCCCAGTGGTTTGATGCAAACCCTGTGCTATAGTCCAGCAACCTTGCACACACAGCCCACAGACATTCCCCATGGCCGTGCCTGCTGGAAAAGTCCTCCTGGCTGGGCTGGTGACACCACCTGTACCAGGGACACCTGCCAGGCTCAGCGTGGGGCCTGGGAAAGGTCTCTGGGATGGTACCGATGCCAGCTGTCCCACAGAACACCTCCCACGGGGGCTGGAGGGCTGCCACGGGCTGCAACAGGTTCATTCAAGGGGAATGAAAGCAGAAATTCCCTGGACTTTTGTCAGCAGGCAAGACAAAGCTGGACAAGGCGAGGAGCAGCTGTGCTCCAGCGTTCAGCCTGGCCATGGCTGGGGAGAGGAGGTGGAGCTGCTGCTGGTGAGTGTGAGCTGAGACATCACCGGCCCCAGGGACAGGCACAGCACCAGCTCTCTGTCTGCAGCACTCACTGGGACCCTGCAGCACTCACTGGGACCCTGCAGCACTCGGTGGGACCCTGCAGCAGTCACTGGGACCCTGCAGCA
>VXAU01003691.1:674436-714005 GCA_013399695.1 Formicarius rufipectus | reverse complement strand
GTGGGACCCTGCAGCACTCGGTGGGACCCTGCAGCAGTCACTGGGACCCTGCAGCACTCACTGGGACCCTGCAGCACTCACTGGGACCCTGCAGCACTCACTGGGACCCTGCAGCAGTCACTGGGACCCTGCAGCAGCCCCAGGAGCTGTAACTGCACTGACAGCTTGAGCTGCCACGGAGCAGAGCAGGAGGCTCTGGGTGGGCAGCTCGCTTGGGCAGGAGGAGCAGTGAGTCCATGAGGAGCACACAGCCCCAGTTAGGAGAGAGTTCCCTAGTGACACCCTTGCTTTTGCCAAGGGATAGGAATAGGCTGGTGAAACAGCTATTTTTGTGGCGTTTTAGAGTGCATCTTTGCAGTGTTTCCTTAAAAAAAGTCTCCCCAGTTTCATGCACAAGATGAAAGAGCTTGTCCACAGAAGCACAAGTGAAATTATCAATTTGCTGTACACTTTGAAGCACATTTATAAACCAAAATGTCACAGTTAGATTCCTCTGTGGCAGAAGGAGAGACAGTGGTGGTTTGTTTGGTTTTTTTTTCTAAAGAGATAAAAGAGTAGGACTTCAATAAAAATAAAATCCACTGACGTTCATAAACGATAAAATAAAGGTCATGGAAAAGGTTCTAAGTTTTCTGGGGAATAAGAAGTTAGTACTGTTCTCAGAAAGAAAGATAACCAGTGGCAGGCGTGGTCTGTTCAGAGTGTTGCTCAAGAAGTTGTATTTCCCTTTTTTTCTCCTTGCAGTAGGAGCAACTAAGAATTAAGGAAGTATTTAAAATATTTTCCACTTTACTGTAATTCAAAATTGAGGAGTAGGAAATACCTCCACAAAGAGTTTATAGTGGCTGAGAAGTGACAAACCAGCCATGTGTACTCAGAGGAACACAAACGGCTTCCTCTCCTATTAAATTTTAATCTCACCCACAACTCTAATTGTAAATGCACATGAATTTTCATCTTTCCATGTCTCAAAATTGTGTACACATTCATAGGAAAAGAGGAGGAAATAGGCAAAATACTGCAAAAAAATCAGGATGAGGCTGCTGGTTTTCTTCTTTTTAACCAGGTCAGTTTGAGAAGACTCAGCTTCAAACATGTTTCCTTCAATGCTGGCACACCACTCAGAAGCTGTAAGGAGAGTTCAGGTTTTCAAAAGAACGTGGCTCCAAGCCTACTAAAGGTATGAAAAATAGTCTGTTTTGATTTTTGCAGAATTTGACTTAGGTCCTTAAAAAGAGCATAAAGGTGGAAAAAGGACCTCTACCTTTCCCCTGGACTTCCGGAAAGAATCTTGGAACTGGAACAGGTGAAGCTGCATTGTCCTTTATCCAAAGAAGAAATGCAATTAGATAGACACAAATTTTTATTGACAGAGGAAAATAAAAAGATTTTTTAAAACCCAATTAATTTCTTCTTTATTGCTTCGGAATCTGTAATAATTTGGGTTCAGGTAAACAGTAATATCTTTCATCTGGAAAACATTCCAGTCTAACACTTCTGTGGTTTCTTCTTTTGTTTGCACATATTCAGTGGCTTGTTAAGATCAAGATTAGATCATGATACCTTCTAGTTCTTTGGGTGGTGATTCATCAAACCTCAGAGCTGCTACTGACACACACACGGGTCTGGCCCACAGAGTAAGAGCTATTTTCAGGCAGCACTAGGTTTGCATCTAATTCAAATATTTAACACAGTTTCCTTTTTGCTCGGTTAAACAGCAACAATTGTTCATTTCACTTCTTTTTAGAAAGGTATTCAGAGCTCTAAAATGCATTTGCAATCTTTTAAGGTCAACCCCTGCTGCCGGGAAGTTGAGCATTGTGTAAGTGCCCTGCCTGCGGTGCCGCTCCTGGCTGTCAGAGCACGGGGTGTGAGCAGAGAACGGCTCCAAACAGCAGCTCGTGACTTGTGCTGCAAGCCTGGAAACTGCAGAAGGATCACACTGGATGTGTCTCAGTCTCTCACAAAAGAACATTACACCAGTTTGCTTTCAAATTCAGCCTTGAAACTGAATAAAATTCCCCTCCTAGGAAAGAACCGTCTCGGGCTCCTGGCCCCCGGGCAGTGTGGCTCAGCCTGGTGCTCAGCACCTCGCTGCAGCTGCCACACTGGAAACAAGAGGAAGGGACTCTGGAAGTTGTCACCATTGCTTCTCTGAGCATACGTCAAAATTTTTAAACCAGGTCTGATGGCTCAGGAAGACTAATTTCATTTATGTCGGATGGGCCAACTTCAACATGTTCACTGGTTTTCTTTCACCTTGTGTTCTTCAAGTCAAGAGTGCAGAGGAGTACAAGGCACAGCACAGAATCCCACAGGATATATTCCGTCCCCCCAGGCAGCATCCCTGAAAGCTCTAAAGCACTATGACAGTCAGTACCATCAGTAAATCTCAGGAAACAGGAAAGGACACAAACTAGGTGAAGGCTGAACTTCTCTCCAGATTTCTGCAGCAGGCTGACACATCTTAGTGTCTTAATGTTTTGTCAGCCTCTCATGCTCATGAAAACCGCCAATCCTGCAACTTCCCTCAATATGGAGGGTTTGTCTGCACAGGGGAACAACTGCAGAATAAGCTAGGGAGTGGATTTAAGTACTAGTATCTATTCTGGTCTCATCTCTGGTTCATAAAAGCACACAAAAAGGCCTAGTTGCTACTTAATAGCTTTTTCAATACACACTCATGTACCTTTCAGGTATTCATACTGCACATTAAGAGGACTTGTTTAAAGCATAAGAGCATTCTCCCAGGTTGGGGGCAGTGTGTCTGTGTGAGGGCCAGCACAGGTTGGGGTAAGGTAATAAATAAGGATTGCCACCTTTCCCCAAGGCATCCCAGACATTAACACCAAGCAGCAAAGCGGTGCTGGCAACAAGGGGCACAACAACAACAACCACACAGCAAGGCTCGGGAGTGAGAGAGCCATCAGGATTCTGAAGCAAGAGAGAAATCAATTAAATTAAGGGAATCAGATCTCTGGACTGCTTTGGCCACAGGTCCTCAGAATGGGAAGATTTTGATTCTCAGTGTCTATCCAAGCTAAATAGACAGAAACTTCATGTGAAAACATGGCAAAAACTATAGGCATCTCTTTTTTTAACCCAGGATCTTTCCAGCAGATGCCACTGCCAGGCTGTCTGCAGCACCTGAGTGTACCAACACATCTTGTTTGCTTGTGCATTCACAGTTTATACACTCATAGCTGAGCTTTTCCACTGTAAATACTCTGGCAGTGCTCTGCTCAGACAGTGGGATACATGCGAAGTGCAAACACTCTCTGCTCTTATCAGGGATTCAGTAAGAGTTTGGTCTCGCACATTTCTAATTTTCCCTTTTTTTTTCCCTCCAAAAGTTCGATGTAGAAACTTACCACCACTTAAGGAGGGAACTGAAAGACTAATTCACTTTTTTCGCTCCCTGGAAATTAGAATTTTGCAATCAATTTAAAACCATTCAAAATCTTGTTCTTGGTCCCAACGCAAACACATTTCTTTGCAAAACCAACAAAAATGTAACAAATGCAGGTTGCACATTCCACAAGAACATAATGAAATGTTTAGATTTTCAAGAGAAACTGGTGGTAGACAATACTTCGAAGAAGCCTATGAGTTATCTGCAGAACAAGTTGCTGTTAATTACTACTGAGGTTATAAACTCAGTGGATTTCCAAGAAGGAAATTTTATGGTAGTGAGGCAATCCAAAACATTACAAAATTGGTACAATCTTTGTATTTTAGAGCTGTAGCACAGCACTAATAGCTGGCAGTGTGTCAGAGGTGTCTCTGTAGGCAGCTTATTCTATACACTGATGCTCTAGACTTTATTACAATTTCATCAGAAACACACAGCTATTTTCAGTGATTTTTCAGAAGAAACATTCATAGTCATTTCTGGCAAATACTTGACTCCCTAGGAGTCAAAAACTTGTAATCCTGACAGCAGCCTTACAAACACAGCCTGCCATGAGCCAGGTTAGGTATGCTCACATTACTCCCACTTAGGTGTGTGGCCTGACCTTAGTAACACATTTCCAAATAAAGAAATAAAAAGTCCTGATGAGCAGTAGTCCTGAGGAGCAGGCACAAATGAACAGCTCTACCCAAGTCCTGCAGCATGGAAATTGAAAAAAACCAGCTCATTAATAAAGGGAGAAAACAGCAGCACTCATCTATTTTCACTCACAGCATTGATCCTAAGTGCACTTTAATGGTGTTATCAGGATGTTAATCAAGCTATCCCTTCAGGACTAGTTAGGGTCTGAAAGGGAAAAAAAATACTTGGAAAGTTCTTGTAATTTCACCAAACAAGAGCTGAATACTGAGGGTTAATGGAAAATCATTTACCAACCACGGTGCACTATTATTCTCAGGGATAGTACTTTCTAAAATTATGGGTCCTTATGGAAAAGTATTTTCCATAATAACCAATCAGCTGCTTTAGAATATATTTTATAGCAGCATCCTCCCAAAGGCATTTACCAGGGGAAACATTCCAACTCGGTCTGTATTACATTTGAAATAATGTTAATACCATTTTCTTGGCAGATATACAAATGGACATGGGATTTTCCTGTAATCCCCCCATTTATCCCACTAGAGCTGACACAAATATAGGTCTTCCACCACCTGAACTGCTGCAGTTACACTATTTATGTTTTAATGAGTACAGACTCACAGACCAAGGGCAGGGATGTAAAGAATGAGGATCTGGCTATTTCGTGTACACCAGACAAGTTAGTATCAACTGAATTAAGAGAAATCCATAAATATGAGAAGGAACAGCAGGACTTCAGCAACTTTTTGATGGGTGAAGGAGAAATATTTCCAGGAGTAGCAACATCAACCAGTATATTTTAGTAACACTCATGTGCTTCACCGTTTGAATTCAGTTACTCAATTCAGATGTGAGTACTGATATCAGTGAAACATCATTTAAATGGAGAGAGAGTTGCCCCTTGAAACATAAAGCCATTGATGTGTTTCAGGCTGACACAGCCTCTCCTTGTGCTGAGAGCCACCAGGGCACTACAAATCTGGGGCTGTGGCTGCTCACTGACAGGACAGCTCAGGTCACAGCAACGGGCGAGATCCTGCACGGGCCACCCCTGTCCGTGCTGGGAACTGTCTGGGCATCAGCTGTGGCTTCTCCTGGGACGCCTGTGGCTTGATCATCTTCATCCAGTGTAACTGTAGATTGTGCTGTAAGGAATTCAATAGTTGAACTGGGAACAAAAGGACATGGAGCTGATGAGAACTCTTCTCACCCTTCCTTGGTGCTGCAGCTTATACAAGAGCAAGGTGGGCTGCAAGGAAAGGGCCGGTTTTCAGGATTACAGCAGATGTTAGGAGAATAAATCTTCTTCCCACACATCTTCATGAGTCCTTTCACTCACAATACCAATTCTCTGCACATTCCAGAGAAGTATTTCCTCCTGTCAAGCCCCCTTTGGGACTCCCACTCGCAGGAAAAGCACACTAGCCATGAACTTGACAAGCTTCCTGGTATTTCCCCCTCTAACTCGTTTCTACCCCATTATCTGCTCTACAGAGCTTTTTCCCATCACAAACACCTCTCCCTCCCAGTGGAAGGACAGGGACACTGATGTTTACTCACAGCCTGAAAACAGGGGGTTTGTCACAGCATAAGAATTCCCAGCACCCAAAATGGATCAGTTCCATTTTTCACTTAAAATAACATTCATGTGAACTTTCCCTGCTGTGTGAAAAGGCCAGCCCTGGGCAGCAGGTGTAGAACAACATGATCAGAATCATCCCTCAGCATCACACACAGCATCAAGGAGTTGTACTGCTTCAGTAACGAGTGGGAGGGGGAGGAGAAACAGCAGCAGCACAAATTTCTTATCAGAACAAATCCTCCTGCAACTAGAGAAAAATTGGAGCTTTGCATTCACACCAGTCTGTGGTGGCTTGAGTGTCTCCATGGTAACCCCCATCCTTCAGAAATTCCAATGTGCACCTACAGGCTGCTTCTCCATTCCACTGACACAAACAGAGCTGAGAGCACTGGAGTGTCGGCTCCATTAATCTGCTCCTACTTCAGCTGTACCAGTGCTTCCCTCACAGACACCCTGCAACCCAAATTCTCCAATATGCAGCTGGAATATCTGAATTACTCCAGTCTTTGACAACAATATTTATTGCCCTGCATCAGATGGATTCTGAACAGTTTGAATGCATTGTTGAGCACCATTTACTAATGTGTGACTGATATATAGACTTTTGACTATATCAAAAAGGATGAAAATTATTATATCAATAGCATTTTTTAAAAATTGTTGGCAAGAATATGGTATAGAGCACTTTCTCTGGAAATATGACAGATTTAATAACTTTTGTAATCCTGATTTAATCAAAGGCTTCTTAAAAGAAAGATTTTTTTAATGTGGACCTGAAAAAGAAAATTACGTTGGCATTTCAAATTTCTCTATAATAAACTGAAGTCTCCTGCTAACTTAGCTTGCAAGTCTCAGATAATTTGTATGATTTCTTTCAACAGCCTATCAGTGCACAAAAATCAGAGTGCAAACTAACATCTGAAACAATCTGAAAATGATGATGCTCAAATCATTCTGAGCAGGGCTGGGGCAGTGTCCCATTGGAACAGAACAGTGTGATTTCATTACAGTGCCATTACAGCTGTCAGTGGTTGCGAAGGGAGCAAAGTGAGGGATTTCTGCCCCTGAAGGACTGGCCCCCTGCGCTGCCCTCTGTCCCCTCCCACAGCCACAGTGCTGGGCCACTGTCCCAACACCAGTGTCCCAGCCCCGCTCCTGCCCAGGGACCGTGGGCTGCTGGAGCAGCACCGCTGCCAAAACCTGCTCACACCTACTCTGCCCCTGCTGTCTGCTTCACACTCCCAAATTCTCCTGATTTTAAACAAGAAAGTAGATTAATTCGGGGTTAAAACCAACAAACAGAAAGTCAGTCCCAAAAATCAATCCACAGTGGGTAAGGAATTGTTGTTCTTTAAGGAACTCATTTTCTCTCAGCTTTGTTTTTCTGCAGCTCTTATAATTCAAATTCAGTGAGGTGCCAGAAAATGGCAGGCATGTCCTTGGAACAAGACATGCAAGGTGGGACTATTTTCATCAATAAAACATTTCCAGTGATACCTTTGGCAAGACTGGGGCAGCAGTGCCTCAGAACCAGGTAAAATGAAAGGAAACCTCCTCTCAGTCTCATTTTGGCACCTTTGAAATCTCATTTATGTTGCCTTTTCTGGTGAAAACAGATGGAGTAAATTACTGCTTTTTTAGTTACTACGTGAGTTAAATTACCTTCAGAAGGAGTCTTGCGTGTATGCAGAGAGATAGCACAAGCTCTTTGCAGAACACAAATGGAACTTGCCAAGCAGTATTTGAATTTTTATATTGTATTTAATTCAAATGCCTAAAACGTGGAAGAAGCTTTTCTCAGGAAGACTTTTGTTCAGTGAAGAATTCAGTTTTGTTATTTACACAAATGCCAGTCATTTCCCAAAGCCATGCCTCTCAGCTCTAGAGTTTCACTGCCACGGCCCCTACATATAAAGTAGCTTTCCTTTCACCTGCCGTGCTCCTACAACATATACAGACACTCACAGAATGCAGGATGTGAAGCTTTTTGTATTTACATTGGCAAAAGGAAAAAAACAGACAAAAGCTTCTTCTGCTTGGAAGAAGAAAAAAGAAATCTTAGTAATCCTAAAGAAACTGGAGAAGCTCCATTGCCCTCTTCACGTGTCCCCTTGACAAGGACTTGCACAAAGAGACACGAAGAGGTGAATATTACTGATTCAGTAAAGGGCTTATTTAATATCTCACCTGCAAAGTCACAGAATCTGCATTTCTTATCAGAAAAGTACTGACTTAGTTTTCCTTTTCTTCACATCTCTATTACAACTCTAAATATCACTTTTTTGCCCAAAACATTGGGGGAAATCAATCTGATGTCTGGGAAGTCATGGCTTAGACATGAAAATGCTTTTGTCTTTCAGAGTGGCATTAAAAGTAAGAGTAATAGAGAAAGAAAAACTAAAAGAATATGAAAGAAAACAGAAGAATTCAGAAGATTTGGAAATGTATTTTAATTATAGAGACTTCGGATAAGGTAAATGCAGGGCAGACTCAGGAGATTTCAGTGAAAACCTGACAGGTTTTCATGTTGCTCAGACTCACTGTGCAGAAGGCAGTAAATATTTAATGATGTTTATTTTGAGTAGTTTTACTTGGAGTCAGGTCTTTTGGGTTAGTAAAAACCAACACTAACTTCACACATCCTGATGAGAAGTCAAAGTCCATCCACATGACCAGTCCCACTGGGTTTAACAAGCACCAGTCAGAGCACAAGGTTGTGACCTCGACATCTCCAGCCACCCCACAAACCCGTCCTCACACAAGGGGAAAACATTCACCCACAATTATCCAGCAGTTTGTTTACAGGTTGAGTCAACAGCAGTAAATCAACTGTACCCTGCTGCCAGGTCAGATACCCAGACTGAAGAAGCACACCTCATCACCTGCTGTCAGTTCAGCCTGAAACAATAGAGATGGAAATGAAGAATCCAGGAAAAAGCATGATGGCACAGTACAAACAGCCTGTCCTCCCACAGGTCCCCTCGGGAATTTACAGACCTGAGATCTATGTTACATTGGCTCTAAGCTTTAAGACTATTTGTTCTTCAAACCTTTTCCCCATGAGGCATAACTTTATTTTCTTCTAAAACATTACAGACTGGCCAATGGAAAAGGCAAGATGTTGTGCTGGTATCCTGGATAAGGTAGCCCTGATATTTGGAGTCAAGAAGGAACTTCTTCCCCACCAAAGTCTGCTCATACTTTCTTGCTTTTTCCAGGAGGAAAGCTGCATGGGAGCAGTAGGGTTTGTTAATAGCTTTCAAGCTATTTGTGATGACTCAGTGTAAGTACCTACTTTGGAACGCTAATAAACACTTGCCAAACCATTCACATGTAGAAATACATTTAAAAACAATCAAAGAAAAGTCAGCAAAAATTAAAATGTTTCACATTCTGTTTGAAATTATGAAAAGGTGAAATGAGATGAAAATGCTTCTGCCTCTACCCTGCAGACATCTAGATTGTGTTTTGTCATCCTTGGTGCAGCCAATTGGGCATTTGTACAGTTATTTTCTTCTCTACTGAAACCTTTCTGGAATAATCTCAGAGAGGGATGCTTGCCTTGCTGGGGGCGGTGAAATTTCATTCATATTCTCCAGTAAACAACTTAACAGCAAATTACCAGTGCATTTCCTTCCCACCAAATCACCTTAGCAACCCCTGCAAAGCAGCTCCGATTTTCAGAAGGAACTTGGAATTTCATGGAGATCTGCAAAGCCTCCAAATAAAAACACCACCTCTAGTAAAACAACAATAAAAGCTTTATGTTTTACTACTTGGAACCTTATAACCCCTTCAACCCAAAGACTGAGGTTTTGAGAAGCAACTGGTTCAATATAAAGATGCAAATGTTCCCTTTCAGAGCAAAACCTTCTGCCCAGGACACGGTGCTGCCATTGGCCCAGCCTGGCTTTAGACTGAGCCCTGTCATTGATGGCTACACTGATCAAACATCACCAGGAGGAACTTTCCTGTCTTAGCTCCCTGCAGGACTCTGCTCACACATCTGCCAGAAGAGCAGCATTTTTTGCTGAAGGGAAACTGAGTCTGAACTGGCATCAAACCAATGTATTTCAGAACTTCTCATGGATTAGGAATGCTAAGAAAATTCATCAGGAAGAATATACATGTGCATATTTGTTTCCTGGCTTCTCAGTCAGATGTATGCTTTTCCCAATTTCCGGTAAGGAATAGATCCCAAATTTTCTTTCTTTCTTTCTTTCTTTCTTTCTTTTTTTTTTTTTTTCTTCATTATCAGCTCGAGGAATTCTTGCATGTTTTGCCAGAGCTCAAACCTGGCTCCAGCTGATTGCTGCCAGTCAATAGCCACTGATTTCAGCCAGTGCCTGGCTGGGGTTAACAGATATTTGTACCAAGCAGCTGAAATTCTGAAAATGTCAGTTGTTCGATCGGGTTTTTAAAGAAACCAAGTTCTGGGGCATTGTTAGCCACTTCCTTTCCTGACACATTCAAATCAACCCTGACTATTTCTAACTGAAATTTTCCTCTACTACATATTCCCCAGGAATCTCGCAGATGAAACCCAAGAGGGCCTGCTTACTGCAAGCCATGGAACCCAGACCCTCACACACCTTACTCTCAACTTCAGGCAACAAGGCTGCCTTACATTTTGACAACTTGCATAGATACACTGTATTTCCACAAGAATATTCCATCCCAGAGTACTCAGATAGCTGCTACAAACAATATGTGATTTGAATGTCAGCCTTAGCTTGCCGTGGTGGGGGAACACAGGTTTACTCACAGATCCCAAACGCAGCTCCGACCAGGCTGCTGGGTCAGGTCTCCACCCGAGGCAGACTCAGCACCAGCTCAAACTACCTCTCATCAGAGGCTGCTGATCTATCATAGCGAGAGTTCTACTCATAGGGTTTTTAACTCAGACTAAAGCAAATCATGTTTTTAACTTTGAAAATCCTTTGTCAGTAGGCAGCTGCACGGCCAGAATACAATTCCAGGTTTGGCTTTTTGATCACAATTTTCTCAGCTCCTCTGGATAAAGGCAGTGAAGACTGCAGGCCATGTCAAAACCACTATGGCCAACTTTGTAAGGAAACAATTTACTTCCAATACTTTGAGAACCTTGAATAATTTTTAACCATATGACATGTTAGATAAGGTGGTGTTTAATTTACCCCTCAAACAGGATTCCAGGAAGGTACATTTATAGATAGCTAAAAGGAGCTGCAGTAATTCCACATGAGACCATGCGGAACACACATTCATTTGCTATAAGGTTACATACAACATGCTTTGAAAAGACGAGGTAGGGCAGCCTAATAGATCCATTTCAATTACAGATGGAACTCAAAGCCCATTTCTGCCCAGTTCTGAGCAGCACTTTGAAGTCATGAGGATGAAAGGGTGCTCAGTGTCTGCCAGCCTCGGGGCTCCAGGACAAATGAACCACACAGCCAGCTCCTCACTGACCAGGGCGCCTCCTGCAGGGACTCCCAGCTCTAAGGAAAGGGTCCCTGGCCTCTCCTTCTGCCTTGTGCTCGTGTATGCAACGCTGCTGAAAAGACATTCTGAGTCTGGGTAGCAATAGATCAGATCAAGGACGGGTAAAACAGGTTTAAGAATAGAGTAAACTAAGCTTAGGAAAATATATATCTACAAGAACATAGAATATTTGCTACATTAAAAAACGTCTACAGTTTCATTCCCAAGGCCAAAAGACAGTTAGTAACACTTAGTAGCGACTAATTTCTACCGGCACAGGTCAGAAGAATCAGGTTAGCAATTCTCACAACCATTTATAGAGCTGTCAGCCAAACAATCACTTTTTTAGTATCTCACCATCAAACTGAAATAACAGATCAGCTTATCCCTCATGGTGTAAAAGCTTCAACAGGATGAAGGATGGTCAGCTCAGACACACGTGACCCAACGTCCCTGTACACAGACCAGGTTCTGCATTTGCTGGGCAGCCCCTGGTTCATTCCAGTTGCTGAGCAGGGTATTGATGGTTTCTGAATTGTAACAGGGACAGACCTCTCTGTGAATAAAAGTGCATTTCTTGTGAGTCAAAACTACCAAAGGGTTTCGCTTCCCTCCCCCATCTTCTTTCCCCTAAATTCTGGAATGCAGAAACACGTCATAATTACCCTGAAAGCAGCAGAGGGAACACAGCAAGGAGGAAGTTGGTCTCTCCATAATTCTGTTCCTTTGCTTTTTGATCATGATCCAATGAATGATTGTTTCCACAAAGAGTCCCTGTTACCAGTGTGCAGTTAAAGCCTTCCCAGAAAAGTATTCAGATTGTATGCAGGCATTCATACATAAGGGATAAAATCTTTGCCATATACTTCAGAACCCCTGCATAAACATTCTGTACTTGTATTCCTTTCTAAGAAGTGGAGCTTTGAGAGGGGGATAAATTTCTTCTAGTAATTAAACGATATTAAATAGAATAATATAAATATTAGTATAACAGCTTACAGTTCAGCAGAGCTTTTACATTTTATTGTGGAAGAATTACAGCAAACATGTAAAAGGAAGCACTGAAGATGGCTGACAAACACTAAGGAGTTACAGTCAAGAATGGCTTGTTTTGGTCATGGCTGTTCATGTTTCCAAACAATAACTAAGAAGTGTCTCTTCCAAGGTTAGCTAGTTTCCTGCAGCACAAACACCACAACACTGAGCTAGGGCAGGACAACCTGGGGGAAAAAATAAAGTAAAACCAGAAAAAAAAAAAAAAAAAACCAACTCATCAGAACAAGAATTTCTCTCCCTTCTCCTTCAATTACATGTCTCAGCTACCTGCAGGAGTGGCTCGCTGCACTAAGCTCCAGCATTTATTATCTCAAATACCTGAAAATATTATAAGTTATTTCAGGTATCTGAAATTACTGATATCTGAAGTTTTGACATAAGCTCACACAGCCCTTTTTTGGGTCTCCTGGCTGTGAGACGAACTCATGTTTCCGGTGAAAGTTCTGATATTGGAAAAGTCTCCCAGAAATGCTTCCATTATTTTCTTTACCACTTACTGTCATTCACTGCAACAGCATAATTTCACATATTGCTTAGTGGAATAACTCTGAAGATTAATGTAAGAAATGCAAGGAACAGCAAAAGCAGAAAAACAGGAGAAATTGCACCAAAGTTGCATGTGAGGGATGTGAGTTGGCCTGAAGTATTGCATGACATGACTGTGCACCTTCTTGACTACCTGCAGCCATGAACACTGGGAAGAATTTGGTAGAGCTGTGCAGACTTCATAGAATCACAGAATACCTGCACCTGCCCCTAAAGAGCCCAGATTTCTCACAGTTACTAGGAGAAGTCAGCTATTTCCTAGAGTTTCTACTTTCTAAAATTATTAGAGTTCTTTCTTCCAAGAAAGCTGGATCCTTTTATACTATTTCTATTGTTGATGTGTTTATGTTAAGCACTTTTTCTGCAACAGGAACATAGCTAATATTGCAATTGTTACAGGATTATTTTGCATAACATATAAATAGGCCTTCTTGAGTTGGCCAACATCTGGTAAAAGCCTATTACTGAGCAAATAGTGGCAGCAATTCAAGATGTAATTGCTCAGTGAGGTTCATCACTGTGCTCCTGCTCCCAAAGCAATTTTAATAGCACAATATAGAGTAAAATTGTGTTCACAGGATCAGTGTAGCACTATTTGACTGATTTTCTGTGTTGCAGATTTATCAGTTCCTATCAGCTGATGCCCAGTGATGTTTCAGACAAGCAGCTGCAGAAAGGCAGGGGAAGCAGCTGAGGATGAGAACACCTCTGCCTGTGGTGGTTGGGTCAGGGTGCACAGCCTCAGCCACCTCCAGGTGCCAAAGAGGAAGGAGCCTGGCTTGGGATGTCCCCGCTCATTCCCGGGCCCAACGATCACAACTCACGAATTTCAGAGAAAGTTGGACCTAAACTTCATAGTGTAACCCAAATTCTCTTAGCCTGAGTAATAACTAACAGGGACGGTGATTGTAAGTCAAATGAGGTTTATGAGAGAAACCCGAGGTGCTGATGCTGTCTATAAATGGTGTAACTTACCCAAAGAAATGGCAGCATCATTCTCCCATAACTGACAGGGATTTAAATTTTAAAAATTGAGATTTATGAATAAAATATGAAGATTGTCCCACAGAAAAGCAGCTATTCTAAGCCCAGGCGTGCTGTGCTGCCACCAGACATGTTCTCGGTTCTGCAGGGCAGGGCACAGCAACCCCCGGTGCGCTGAATCCAACAGAAGGGACTCACAGCACATTCCTTTACCTGAAGGGGCCTGTCACCCCTCACGGCTCATCTGCCTTCTGTTCCAGCTCAGTGGTAGCCGTGGGAGCCGGCGTGCTTGGTTCGGAGGCAGCGCTGCAATCCAGGCTGCTTGCGGCGCGGAGCTCGGGGCTCCTGGGGCTGCGGGCGGCTCACACCGCGGCGCCGGGGCTGCACCCGGGACGGGCACGGCCCCCTCGGGGTCCCATCAGGATCCCCTCATGGTCCCCTCACTGTCCCCTCGTGGTCCCTTCACTGTCCCTACAGGATCCTCTCACTGTTCCCTCACTGTCCCCTCAGGGTCCCTCACCGTCCCTTCAGGATCCTCTCACTGTTCCTCACTGTGCCCTCACGGTCCCCTCAGGATCCCCTCACTGTCCCTCCTTGTCCTCTCATGGTCCCCCCCCTGTCCCCCACTGTCCCCTCACTGTCCCCTCATTCCTCCCTGGCTGACCCCTCACTGTCCCCTCAGGGTCCCCTCAGGGTCCTCTCACTGTCCCACACTGTCCCCTCAGGATCCCCTCGCTGTCCCCTCCTGTCCCCCCTGTCCCCTCACTGTTCTTCACTGTGCCCTCCCTGTCCCCTCATTCCCCGCTCCCTGTCCCTCGCTGTCCCCTCCGGTCCCCCCCGCGCTCCTGCCCGGGCCGGAGCACGGAGCACGGGACGGGAGGAGGTGACCCATGCTCAGGCTGACACTCCCGGCCTTCCTGCCACGGAGAGAAAGGGGACAGAGCAATGAGCAGCAGCACTCGGCGGTGCCGCTGTACGAACGTGTTCTACTAATAAATGAACAGAGAAGCAAAGTCTGCACGATCTGGAGGTGGTAACTGCTCTTCACACAACATGCAATTTCCATGTTTTATTAGACGGGGCTTCTCACGCTTTTCCTCATTAGTTTACCAGGGGATCATTGATTTTATTGCTGCAAGCTTAGCTTAATTGCGCTAAAACAAACGTGTCGGGTATTGGGGACTGTCGCAGAAACCATTTCCTCCAGTCTGTGTTTCCTTTACCCTCTTCCCACAACCGTGTTCCAGAATTTGCTTTCTGCAATAACTATGCTGGGAGATCACAATGTACTTTTCAAAATATTTGTCATTTCCTACTTTTCAAAATGTAAAGCAAATGTATGATGCATTAAATTTAATGTTTGGGCTTGTGCTTTCATTTTAATATTGTTTTACTGAAATTGAAACTCTGATGGAAAGTACTCAGTAAGAGATCCAAGTGTTTGGTGGGTACCTTTATGCATTCCTTCCTACCTGTCTCAGGAACTTGCAGCACAGCTCCATGTCCCACCTCCTGCTTACAGCTGAGTTCTGCAAAGACCTTTGAACAGCTTTCTCTGCACTTACCATTACCAGGACATTAATATCAGTGATCCATATGTTTCACATGTTGACATAGACTCTCATAGGGCTGGTGTGCAGGAGAACTCTGCACAGAACATGCCTGAATAAACCACCTTCCTCCTCTTGGTCTCATTCAGCACACCTTTAAGCAGGAACATTCAAAAAAGTGAAAATTCTTCAGATCCTGTTCTCTGTGCTTTTAGGCTATTTATCTCAACCAAAACAACAACAACAAAAAAACCCACAAACAAAACCCCAAAACAAAAACAAAACCCCACCAAAACCAAACCCAAAATCAAACAAACAAAAACCCCAAGAAAAATACTGAGAATCCCTTTTCCCCTTAGTATGAAGTAGAATGAAGGAATTTTGACAATTAGCAAGCAGAGCACATGGTGACTGTGCTCCTGCAAGGCCCCTGTGGCTCTGCTCTTGTGGAGCAGTTGCAGGCTGCCCCACTCTGTGTTTCTGTGCCTCCCACAGTTCTTCATTTCCTTGAATTGACTTCTCTTTGTTTTACTTCTTGCTCAAATCCTCCAAGGATCCAGATTTATATCTTAATCACCTTTTCTACTTCCTTCTTCAAACGACTTGTTCCCACTCAGCTGTGCCCCCAAGTCCCCCCGGGTCCCTGCCTTGTCCCTGCTCCTCTCCCGCTCCCCCTCCCTGTCCTGGCTCAGCCCCGCTGTCCTTTTCCTGACCTGAGTTTGTAACCTCTCAGTCAGCCGTGACTCTGCCTTCTCCACGTCTCTTTACCACCAGGCATTAGCTCATCCCCACCCCTACTTCTTAACATCATCTCTCAAAAATTTTTCCTCCTAAACTTAATTGCCAAAATGACCCATGTTGTGTTAATTTTGTGCCTCATTCCCTGCACCTCCCTTCCGATGGGAACTTGGCCATACCATCTCTCCTCTTTTAGTATACCCAAATGCAGCAGCAAAATTATTTTGGTTTTGTGCCCTTCTCTGTTGTGGCTTCTCAAATTCCTCCAGAGAACCAGCAAGATTGTGTTTGCTGGCTAGGCCTTACCTTTCTTTCTTGTTTTGCAAAGAACTGCAAAACAAAGTGATAAAATCCTTCTAGCTACCCTCAGCTGGGAGACTGCTGAGGTCTCAGTTCCCAACACCACGGCTTTGGCTTTGAGCAGCAGTGGAACCTGGAGAAGCTGTCACAGCAGCCTGTGCTGGCTGATTGCTGCTTTCCATCCAGTTTGGTCCCTTCTGTCCTTCCAGCAGTTTCAGGGTGTTTTCCAGGGAACTGGAAGCAGCTGATCTGCAGCAGCACACTCTGGTCCCTCAGTGGCACTGGAGGGAACCTTGTGTGGGAGCAGATGCCACACGTGCCAACCTGCAGCACCACAGCACCACAGCCACGTCTGCACAGGGTGACACCACAAACTCCACCTAAAACCGTTTGTCTAAATCAGACACACCTCCAACAGAAGGAGTCTGTCTGCTGCCAGGCTTTAAAATATTAGTCATGAAAATCACTAAGGCAAATCAACCAAGAGATTCATGTGCTGAGGCTTTGTTCTCTTGTGCCCCCACACCTCCTAAATATCCTCTGAAGCCCTTGTGTTCTACCTTGGGGTGTAAAGTGTGAGGCTCAGGTGATGAAAGGCTGAACACGTATTTTGTAAAGTGTTTTGTGAAGAAATACCTGGCAAAATTAAAGCTTAGTTATAAATGTTCACCTAGGCTGGATCAAAGGTCATTACTTCCTTCAAGCAAAACGTAAGGCATTAAAATCCTGGTTCTACAGAATTCCACAGGAGCACTGTCACAGCAGTGAGATAAATATGCTAATTCTGTCCTACAGGTTTGAGTGGTGATATGAAATTTCCACTTAGCAATAAAAAGTTCTAGGAAATCACCTAGATGTGCAATTAGTCAGCTTGGTTCATCCTCCAGGGAAATGCCAGCACTGGGAGGGATTTGGGATGTGCTGTTCCACCCACAAGAAGGCACAAGGTATCAGTATGGAGCAGGGCCCGGGAACTGCTCACACCACAGTGCCACCTTCATCTCAGAGCCTCACACCAACCCTCACACCAGGCCTGGGCAAGGGATGTGAGCCCATTTAGGGAGATGCTCAGTGCCTGTTTAGACAAGGTCCTCCCATTGGAACTGGTATGAATGGGAATAGATCAGTTGGAAAGGATCTGACTGATGGAGCTGTGAGAACTGGCAGTACAGGTATGATAGACTCACACCAGGGGCTTTGAGATTAGGTCACTGAGGTCTCTATCACTAAAAAAACCAGCAGATATTTCCATTTCATTGGGCATTTGGCATTTTTAACATCTTGCCAGATTAGCTCTGGAGCTGACGCATGGACTAATGTGGAGAAATTAAACATTATAGGTTTAAAAAAATATTTTTTATTTACACGACTAAAGCAACCTTGTAACCTCCTTAGGGGAAGTCCATAAGGATTAAGAAAATTAAATTATTAAAATGGCCAAAATCTAGACTTTTTCAACATAATGAGGTGATTTCAAAGATCCACAGGGTGGAGAACACTAATCCCCTGCTGTCACTCCTTTAAAAAGGATGAACTTTCTTTGCCAGGCCCAACACTTCACACTTGCAGCCTTCAAGTTCCCTGGCCAGGTTCCTCACTCGCAGTGCAGGGATGGGGTGGATACTCCTCCCATTCTTCAGGGCTCACAGGCCTTGAATTGAGCTCCTTAACCTCTTGGCATTGTGTCCAACATCCCATTATAATAAAGCACTGTTGGAAAGAATAGTATCAGAGCTGAGGTAATGTTATTTATCACAGGCGGAAGGAATGTTTTCCTGTTTGTGTCTGAAGTCCACCGGAAACATCCCCACTGGGGTATGGGAAAGTGGTGCTGGGCACGCACTGCAGACAGTTGGCAAGGGGCTGAGCCAGGCAGGAGGCCTGGACTTGAAGACAGGAAAGAATTAGCAGGAAGAGAAGAGTTTTCTTGACTTTTATCCTTTCTTCTTTTCAACGCACAAATAGCAAACAAAGGGGAGAAACCCAGTATTCACTAAAGCAGGGACGCATACAGTTCCATGAATGAGGGAGAAAACACAGCCAGCTGATGTGGGACATGCATTAGCCATGGAAGGATCCTAACAGGGGTTACTTGTGTGTGAAATGGGCTCTGACAGCTCACAGGAGAGGAAATCAGAGGATTAAAAATGCATTGAGAAAATAAATGATAGAAGAATTAAGACGCAACAGAGAGGCAGATGAGGATGCTGTACAGAGGCTTCAGGAACTGCATCCTAGGAAGAGAAGTCATCTACAGAAACATCACAAGGAAAAAACAGCATTAATCTTGATCATGAGCAGATTGTGCATTCAAATGAAAAGTTAAGTTAAAGTAAATAAGCAAACATATGTGTGTAATTAAATATTCCCTAAGGTAACAGTTTTTAGAAATTCAAGGGAGCAGTGAGAGGACTCAGCAGGGAGTTACACGGGGAGAAAATGCCACATTTTTCATGTTCTAGTCTAAGATGCAAAAATGGCTTTGAAACTTTTTTCCTAACAGGGATCTGGGGGACAGAGCTGCTGTAGAGGCACCAGAGCCTGACTGACCAGCAGGGACATGTACACCGTGCCCAGCTAACAGGGTGTCCTGCCACACACCAAACAGCTTGGGCTGGAAAACCAGCAAAGGGTTGCTTGCTTATGTAACATTCTGTATTTTACCTAATCTGAGGAAGATAGCTTAAATTACTTAAATTTTATCTAAACATGGAAAACATCTTTCAGCTGCATTTTTTATGACAACACTCACTAGCATGGAGCTGGCACCTGCTCCTGCTGCAGCCAGGGACACATTCCCCATCCGGGTCTCCCTCTCTCAGGAGCACACTGAGGGTACATTCGTTGGATTTCCAACAGCAGAAACATGGACACACCTGTCACAGGTTGCCAGATCTCCAGAACTGTTTCTGAGTGCTGTCTGATTTATGAGACTCTAAATTAACATGGTTGGAAAAGACAGAAAGGATGTTCCAGGGCACACAGCCATCCCCCAGTTCTGCTTGCGCTGACTTTGAATGGAGAATTTGAAAACCCAAGAGCCAGTGCAAAAGCACAACACCTGTGTGTCCCAAGGATGCCATCCAGGCTTCCCGGGCACCTGCAGTTCTCAGGGAACACTGATGGTGTGACTGTCAGAAGGAAAAACTGAGATTTGAAAGAACTGAAGAGAATGGGATGGGGAACAGGAGATACATGCACACCCTGCAGATACTCAAACTGCATCTGCAGACAACCTCAGATTAAACCCCCAAACTGAACACCAACCAAGGGACATTTTCATGGAGTACAGTTGGAGATGTACAGCCTTTATTCTGCCTTGAGAGCTAATTACATCATCCAAACAGTCTAATAGGCAGACAAATGGGGTCTCTAATTACCAAGTAGACATTGACTTCACAGGCTGCCTCAGATAAAAACAAAACCCAAATCATGTAACACTACGAAGAGGGAAATGGCACTGGATTGTAAAGCTGTTTCACCTGGGTTCTACATAGAAATACAGAGAAATAAAAATTAGAAATGCACGTGTCCCTCCTACCTCCAAGAGCAGCCAGCACACGAGCAGTTCAGGTGCCACCTCATGTGATGGGGAGTGACATGGAACCAATTTATGTCACCCAAATGATGGGCCACTGACAGCATCTATTGGCAGCATAGGTTTGGGTCTGGGACAAGGATAAGGTTAATTAGCAGCTTTCCCCAAATGGAAAACAGCAGCATTCCAGACAGACCATGTTATTTGTGAACTTCTGGGGTTTTAGCAGCAGAGTAACAGGAACAAAAGAGCAACTTTAAAGAAAAAGGTGTTGAAAGGACATACATGAGGAGTTCAAATCATTGCAGGAAGGTTCAAGCACCTCTTGCAAATACACTGGGAAATGGTCCAGCTTACCCAACAAGTATTTACCATATTGGTAAAGATGAAGGGTTTTTAAAAAATAAATACCATAGAAATAAGTATTTCAGCCAAAGGAACTGGGCTTCAACAAAAAGTACTATTATTGCTCACATTCTTTGGTTTTAGGCTTTCAAATGACAGTAGGGGCACTCTGATTCCCACCTTTCTCCTTTGTTCACCTAATGACATGTCATGAAGATATTGTAGAATAATTTAATGTAGAGCTATTTATTAGCTTTCAGGATCAACAAACTTCAAGTCAAACTGACATCAAAGACCTGACACATAAGTAGACCTTTCATAGGCATGTCTCCAGCCTATGAAAGGGGCTGACAAATAAAGCTCAGGGGAGAGTTCTTCAACCAAAATGAATAACAGATCTGATTTTAAGGAATTCGAGGTGACAGATGGCATTCTTCCTGTTCTAATGTTAGTTTGCATTTGTTGAAACTTAGGAAAAATTAGAAGAGGTGGTATAAACCAAGCAGCCTGATTTAAATATGGAAACAAACTGTCAGGACCATTTTCTTGTGTGATTAGACTGGAGTTTGCATTGCTGGAAGGAGAGAATGAGTATTTTTAACTGAAGAGCACTAAGTTTTATCAACAGTCATCCATCAGCTCCTCCTGCCCATGATGGAAAGGTGCACATGCATCAAATATTAAATTCAATATTTATTCAAGTATTAGTCTGCTGGTAAAAAACAGAAATGTAATTGGAAGTTATTTAAGATTCATAGGTTTAAGTTTGAAAACAATGTGTAAAGACAAATCAAGCATCATGACAACCTGGCCAAATTCTAAACAGGACTTTGTGGTTCAGGTGCCACACAGCTTAGTCTGCTTTGTGAAGAAGTTCATCAGCATCCCTTAATCTTTGTTTACATCAGGCACCCCACATGCATCCTTATAGCTGGAATGCCTGAGGGGAGGAAAGGAGAGAGGCTATAAATGCCACGGGACTTTAAATACCACTCATGCCCAGCGAAAATCAGAAAGGATGGAAGACTCACAGGGCAAGTGCTTTCCACTTAGTAGGATTGAGGGTGAGAAATCTGCCCTGGTTTGCGTGTTGGTGGGCACTTCTGAGAGCCAGGAGCATCCTCATCAATCCTCTGTCTCATTTTCTGTGATTGCCTTCCAGAGTCTCCAATCAGGCTGAGAAAAATACAGACAAGACACTCCCAGTTACACAAGAAGCGAAGGCTGATGGAGCAATCTGCACTCTGTCCTTGCTCTGGGAGAGAGCTCTTGCATTAGTGGGGTCTGGAAATAATTCCCCAGCCCTGTCTGGAGGGCATTTGATAATTTTCTGCTTGGAAAGATGAGGGAAAAATGCTCCCTTCTGACATTCAATTAGGAGAGCTGTTTGGTGTCAAAGCGCCGAGGGAGTTTAGGGGACCAGTTATTGCTGCTTTATGCATAATTCTGAATTTGCTGCTCTAATGAGCCCTTCTCTATATCCTCCATGACTGTCACTCAGCTTGGTGAAAATGGCTTGGCCTGACAAATCCTGTTAAGCCTCAGAAATTAAATGAGATCTGAAAATGCCTGAGTACACACCCGTCACTCCACATGCTGTGCTGTGTTAGCCAAGCAGGCTTGGAGCCAAGAGCTACCACCCAGGATCACCAGGAGCCATTCCCTGCGCCCAAGGGTGGCAGGGGCTCCCCACTCCTGGGGATCACTCAGAAAACTGAGAACAGGAACAATTAGCAAAGACATCACCTAATTAGAGCAGAGGATGCTCCATTCATTTACTCTCCAGATGGAACTGCCAGGTAAGAGGTAAAGGCATAGGACCTCTGTAGAGGCTGTTTAGATTCCTTAGCTCTGCCCTACCAAAGCCTTCTTCATGCAGCTGATCAGCAGGAGTGTTGGCCTGTCTTCATCTTCCACTGGCCAGCTGCAAAAAGAAAATTAAAAAAACAAAGGCAGTACTTAGGGCAAGAAAAAAATGTAGTGGACTGGGTGGCTTGTGGCATTGTTGTGCCTGCGATAGTTAGGCAGGAAAAACTGGAGCTGAGGGGGAACATTCGGATAGAGTTCTGGATTAAAAGCCTTTCTTCAGATCCCCCAAAGCAAAGCATGCTTCCAGGAATTTATTCTGACAGTTATATTTTTAATAATTAATTTGAACTAAAAGATCTCTAGTAGTAGAGAAAAAAATAGTAGGGTATGAAAAAAGTTATCTAAAAGAAAACACAAGGGAAGGCTGAATCCTACAGTGTTGATTTTAGAGCTGCAAAGTAAGAACAGACCATTGAATATTTTCTTGCATATCACAAGTAGACCAAGACCAATAGCATGAGAACACCTAGAAATTCATCTTTAGGTCCAGACCAAGATCAACATAAATCATAACAAGTTCATGGTAACTGCAAGGACAACCCATCTGGAGGCTGTCAGAGACTGAACGACAAGACCCACAATATGTCCCAAACCCTTGAGACCCACTTGCTTCCAAGTGTCCAAACCTCATTCCCTGGCAGCTGCCTCAGAGTGGCCAAGGGAGCCAGTTTGTACTGGGAGGACAAGGATGGCAAATGGAGAGTTTATCTGTCTCAGGGCTTTCCTCTGTTTGATACCCCCTGTAGCCTTTGAAAGGATTTCCTTTGAGTTGGAAAGCTCCTGCTGGGCTCACTGGGTGAGAATTCCTGGCCATCACACCTCTCCCCATCACTTCCACTCAACAGCTCCCACCTCCCCATCCCAGCTGCCAGATTTAATCTGCTCCCATTTGGGAACTGCCCTGCTAGTAGCTCTTTTCAATTTCAGTCAAGCTGAGTTAAGAAGATGTTCTTTGAAGGCTGCTGGGCAGTGTTCCTGGGCTGGAGCCGGAGCAGCGAGGAGGAGCCCGGGGAGGGGGGGCGGCTGCGCGACACCGCGGTCGCAGACAGGGCTCTGAGGCAGCTGCAAAGGGCACGCAGGTCACCAGTGACGTGCTCGCCCATCGCAGCTGCAGCATGTGATTCTCACAGGAGTTCAGTGGTTTGATGTGGGCAGTGAGGACAAGTCAGCATTTAAAGCAGATGACAGTTGCTGTGTCGCAGTGGTGTCAGTGAGAAACGCCAACCGCCAGAGAGCCGCCGGCCCTGGTTCAGCTGCTCTGGCAGAGCCTCCTCATGCAACTGCAAGGAAACAACCAGCTCACCACTTCTGTGGTATCTTTCTGTTTTCCACTCCAACCGCTTCACAGACTCAAGCTTTCACTCAGTGCAGTCACAGAGGTACAGAAGTACATCATACACTACAAGGTGTAGCCCTCACTTCCCATAACAACAACCCATCGCTGCTAAAGTCTGCAGGTGGGTTTCCATGTCAGGGCATCCCTGCACTCAGACAGCCTCCCAACAGCTGCCCAAAGAGAAGGTCACTGCCCCTCGCCCCCCATGGCTGAGCTGTGCTTTGGTGGGGACAATTGGAGTGGTCCCAGAGCAGCTCAGCAGGGAGGTGACTGAAGGCACTCACCTGTGTGGCACTGGGGCAGGTTCATCAGAGCAGCTAATCTTGGAGGGGATCTGCATCCCCACGACACTGCTACACTGGTACTTCCACGGTTACCTCAGTGCTTTGTCCCATGAAGCAACTCACACCATCTGTGTAACCCTGAAAACAGCCCGTGTGTCCTGGCCCCTACAAACACAGGCTCTGCTGGGTGCATCAGCCAGGCAAGGCCAGTGCACAGCAACCCTACAACAGGAGACAGAAATCTGGGGGAGTTCAGGGGGACAGGTTGTTCATTCAATGTACTTTTTTGCAATAAATCAGAAAAGAACCCAAAACAAACTCCCAGTGGCCTCCTTTCCCTCACTCCTTTGGGAAAGCAGCCCTAGAAGGAAAGCCTCGCTCTTTACTGACGGCGATTGCGCTCTGTGGTGCAAACGCGTGGTCGCTGCTCTGCTCTCGGAGCCTCGTTGCTGAGCCGGCAGCAACAGCGAAGTGCGAGAGCAGCCGCGGCAGGACAGGAAAGCTGCAGCGGAGCCGCCCTTCCTTCCTGCTCTATCAGCGCCGCGCTGAGCCGGGCGCTCCGAGCGCTGAGCCGGGCGCTGAGCCGGGCGCTGAGCCGGGCGCTGAGCCGGGCGCTGAGCCGAGCGCTGAGCCGGGCGCTCGGAGCGCTCCGCGGCTGCGTTCGCTTCGGCCCCGCACACGGCCGGCCGCGCACACGGCCCGCGGAACCTTTGAAAAGCTGCCGCGCTTCTTAAGGCAAAGCATGAACAACGCGTGGTAGGAAACCCACACAGATCTCTCCCTATCGTTACATTTTTCTAATCCTTGCCCTTAAGGAAATGAGAAGCCTAGGCTGACACAAGCCTTGTTTGGACTCCCGAAGCCCACTAGTTGATCATTTGCAAAGAATAACTAAGATATGAAACCACAAAGTTGCTGTCAGGGTGTTACAACATGCTGAAGTCTGCAACTGTGGAGCTGACACTGCAAACAACACATCTTGGGACAACATTTGGTCCCCTTGAAACGGGGAGTTTTCCCAAAGAAATCCCAGTTCCACATATTTAATTTTGTACTCTTTCAACGTGGAGTTTTTTGTTTATTTTGTTGGTTTTGTTTGTTTAGTTTGGTTTTTTGTTTTTGTTTGTTTTGTTTGTGTTTTTGTTTGTTTGGTTTTGGTTGGTTGGTTGGGTTTTTTTTCTGTTACAAAGATAAAGGCAGTCCAACCCCCTGACACCACCCCTAGGAAGCACACTTCAATAGTTAGCAGTGACCAAGATTTTTTTCTTCATAATTAATGTTGCATTTTTTGGAATGACAGAAAGCCACCCATCCCTGGGAGCCACTTTCCCACGTGCCAGGTGAGGGATCATGTTTGGGAATTTCTTATTGCCAGAGCCAACTCAAAGAGGATTGACCTGCTAGGGCCCTTTGGTCACAGACACCTTCCTCCACTGCACAGAGAAGAGTGGCTGGAAAGGGTTTGTTCTTCCTGCCAGCAATAACAAGTCCAGCCTAAAGCAACCCGCCAGGCCCTCCCCTTGGGCTGCACTGTATGGCCAAGCTCAGGGCTCCAGGAATGAGCCTGAATTCAACCATTCCATTAGCTCCATGCTTGAGCCCTGTGGGGCAAGGGTTGGAGCAAGGTCCTGCACACATGGCAGACTGGCAGCATTGTCATTCCCACTCTTTATAAATTATCTTTACTTTACACTGGTGTCATTTAGGATCTATTTTTACTCAAATATCTTATGAAACCAATTCAGGTCTATGAAGACCAATTGGAAACTCTTTAGATCTGCAGGAGCATTACAGCAGAAGTAAACAAGCTATGAAGGTGTATTTTTCTTGGCTATTTACCCCACTGCTGTTAGGACTTAGAGGCAGACTGAACAGTCACATCTTTTTCTTATTTCAGCTTTTTCCAGGATGATTTGCTGCATAACCCAAGAAGCAAATTTCTCAGTTACCACCTTTAGGCATACTCTGAACTCCCACCACCTGACAGACACAGACACCATCAGCCAGAACAACAGCACTAATCTCTACAGCAGTCAGAGAGGGAGGTAACACTTGCCAGCTTTTTCCCTCCATCTACCCTGGCACAGCCTCACTAGAGGCTGAAACAGCCTGACCTCCTATTCATCAGGTTTCTAATACTGTTGACATTGGCTTAAGTTCATACAGAAAGGTGAGATCCAGAGCTGGTATAAATGTGCCACCCTGGGCCCAGGAACCCAGCAGCATCCTAGTCACTACTGGTCTGTTTTGTTTGGTTGTTGGGCTTTTGTGTGTGACCAAAATCTGCTGGGCAGACTCCTTAACTACAGAATCACAGCATCGTTTGGGTTGGAAAGGACCTTAACCTTCACCTTGTCCCACCCCCTGCCATGTGCAGGGACACCTTCCACTACCCCAGGTTGCTCCAGGCTCTGTCCAACCTGGCCTTGGACACTTCCAGGGGTTCTGAATGAGGGCTGCCTCATTTGTTGCATTTCTGTTCTGTAGACCAAACCTCCCTGTCCTCCTCCTGTACCTTTCTGCTGGTTTCCTCCGGCAGCAGCACGTTCTGCTGACAGCCCCTCCTGCCTTGGACAGCCTCTCCCAGCTCCACGCAAACACAGCCTGGGCTGCCATGGGAGCACTCAGGCTCAGCTGCAGCTGAAACACTCTGAGGGTTAATGTGCAGGCCAGCTGTAATGGCAGGTACTTTGACTATGTATCAGCCTTTCCTCACCTTTTCATTTTCAAAGAAAATCGACCCCTTTGCCAATATTCCTGAGAATAATTCATTGCTTTAGCTGTCAATAGGGTGGCATTACTGATCAGTAATGCAATTACCTGTGATCCTGTACAGTCAGTTATATAAAAATTCCCCAGCCCCACCCCACAGGGGAGGAGCTGGTGTGTCCAGCACACTTCAGGGTGCTGGGAAAGATCCCACCAGGGTCTGAATGGAGCCAAGAAAGCTCAAACCACTCCCATGTGACCAAAGCCCTGCCCCAGACAGGCAGCAGACAGCACAACTCTAAGGGAAGCTGGTGTGACTCAACAAAAATCCTGTTAAGGGGAAAACCTGAGTTTGGGTTAAACAGGAACATGAGCAGCTTAAAATAAAGATCAGCATTGCTAAAATAAAGAGGAAAGGAACTGTTTTCACCAAGCCTTTCTCCCGCCCCTTATTTGCATTTCCCGATGCCAGCTCCCTGTTAGAGCTTGGGAACGGTCGGACCAAGTGATGGATCTGCAGGTTTCTATGGTGATCAGCACAGAAATTGCCTGCCCAGCCGTGTGTGAAGGAAAGCATCCCTGTCAGAAACTGTGGATTCTATGCTGAGAGAAACCCTGCCCTGGATGGGGGGTGGGGGTTGTGCTGCACGGCAGAAACCCAGCACTCACCAACGTGGAGATGCCTGTGCAGGACAGTGCAGGGAGGGGGGAACTCAGAAGAGGTCAAAAAAATCTCTATACAACATAAAAGTAATTACCACTGAATAATTACACAACAGAATTTAAAAATATTGATACACATAAAGTATGTAATATTTTTAAATATCTGAAATACTGACTTCTCCTTCTCCTGCCCCTTGTTCACTGGAGCAGAGCCTGACTCCCCCTCCTGTCAGGGACCCGCGAGAGTGAGAAGGTTCCCCCTGAACCTCTATCTCCAGGCTGAGCTTCCCCATCAAGGCCATGTCTGTCAAGAGTTTCATGGAAAGAAGGGATGAGAATTTTTATTACAGCCTTCCCCAAATCAGAAAAACAACCTTGCACATGTATGTATTGATTAACATCCCTGTAGACAGCTCTTGTTGTGAAGAGATCTTTCAAGAAATTAAACCCCAGAGGAGGGTTTTCTTCCTTCAAGTATGATTTATTTGTGTTAATAAAACATCAAAGCATGTAATGGTTGATCTCCATCAGCTTGTGTCAGCTACACTCATGAGAACAGGGCAAGTGACAAGTGGTAAAAAGGGATTAATGTACTTGGTAACTGCTGGTTCTGTAACCTGTATAGAAGGTTCTGAGTTCATCTTTGCTGTGCTCAGGGCTATGGCACAAAACCATGTTTATAAAAGAGTTAGTCCCTTACAGACCTTTATGACCTGTAAATCATAAAGTGTGGCAGAGAGAGCTGGCAAAAAAACAACCTCAAATTCCAACTGCCACACACTTTAGGGAGAGAGAAGCACTGATTCTGTCTATTTAGGGTATTCCCAAAAGGGAAGTGTGGATAATAAAAATGAGCACTGGCAGCAAGACAAACCATGTTAATCGATCCAGACTAAGCCACTGGCTGGCACTTCCCGGTTGAGAAACATCAAGTACCTTCCTTTTGAAAACCTTCCCCTGTGGCTGCCTGGGAAGGTGATTGACCCACAACACGAGTTAATGCACTTACTCCCTTCAGGAATCAAACCTGGAACTTGTCAATTCAAATACAACTTGGAAGAGACACTGATCAAGTTTAAAACAAAACAAACCCAACAAACTAAAAAAGGGCATGTTTACTCCCAGTTTTTACACAAACAGCCTCAGAAACACCAGCCAGTTTGGCGAAACATAAATGGAGAAATGTAAATGCCAACTCCTAAACTTATTAGGGAATTAGCATGACTGAGAAAAAGGACAGAATATACACAATGATTTTCTTTTCTGAAGTAATTTGCTGCAGCTCCCAAGGCTGAATGAAGCAGCTGCAAACCTCCCAAGAGCAGCTGCTCCCCACAGCCCCTCGCAGGCTCTGCCTGTGCAGGCACCACGTCCCGGCCCCACGCAGGAACCCCCGGCCCGGCCCGGCCGTCCCAGGTCACTCGGAGCATCCCTTCATCACCCAGAGCCACGCGATGCCCACGTCCTCCCACGGCAACACTTTGTTTTCAGCACAGCATCGCACGGTGCCGGAGCACGGGCGGGAGGGAAGCGAGAGGGGGGTCGCTGCGGCACCGCCCACAGCGGCAGCTGCTGCAGCTGCGTTTGCTGCCCGCTGTCCCGTACCGGGCACCAGCACCTCTTCACAGGGTCCTAACAGTCATACATCCGGCTGGAGGAACACGGGGGGGAACCTGATGTTACACACCTGTAACACCAGAAGGTGCTACAAGCAGAAGAAATCACCAAGGACAGGGCCGTAGCAGCACTCCTGCTCTCTCAGACACTCCTGCAAACACAGAAGAGGGATGTATTCAACATACCCGATCAATAAATAGTAGGGATCAGTAGCCCATAAACAGTAAATCTGTATTTAGTGTTATCTTCCAAATAATTCAAGAATCATAAGCCTTTAAACAGACAAAGGGAAGTCAGCATTGTGGTGACTGCTTCTCATCAGAACAAACCATTTTAACTCTTTAAACCCAGAACATTAATCAGCATTTGCTGCTTAGTCTGTAAGTTCCCTCACTGTGGCACAGCCCAAGGACCACACGGCCCAGTGAGGGCATTGCAGCTCATCCACTGTTGTAGCCCAGCTCAAGGCAGAGCTGCTGTCACACAGCACCAGTCCCACTCCCAGGGAAACCAGCAGGGACTGAATCGGCCCATGACTGGGAATTTACACTATTGATAACCTTCATATGGAGCCTGTCGTTCAGCACTGCAGCATTCCCTGCCTCCTCCCTCATGCCTGGGAGATGGTGAGGCTGTGCCCTGGGTGCTGGGGGCACTTCTGCAGCCCCCCATCCCCACCCCAACCGAGGGGCTGCAGATGAACAGAGCATTCAGCCACTCCAAATTCAGAATGATACCATGTGCTTCCTTCTCAGCACCTCCAAATGTGACTGCAACCACTGCTGGGTTTTTCTGCTGGGGTAGAACAGGAGGAAGCAGAAGTGCGTGTGAAAGGGAAGAGCTGAGGAAGCTGAAAACAGAGAAGCGTCCTGAGATCTTCAAACGCTTCCCTTATCCAGCTATGGAGGCAGGAGGCACAAGCAGTGACCAGAGGGAGCAGAGGAAGGAGCACAAGACCCCCCAAACACGGGCAGTGGGCTGGGGGAGCCAGGGCAGCTCCACGGCTCTGTGCTCCTCAGACTCCACGGGCCTGCTGGAAACAAGCTGAGCTGAGCCTGCATGGACCTCTCTGTGCAGGCCACCAACTGGAGAGACAAGAGCCCCCTGAGATGCCTATCACCTCACTTTAGTCACCAGGCTACAGGTTTTGGGGAGGGGACACCCCAACTGCTGCTGACAGAGCTGCAGCAGCAGAGCCAGGAGCAGGAGCCCCAGCCCAGCCTTGCTAAAACACATCCTCAGGGAAACATCAGCTTCCCATCCCTGCAAAACAAGGGCTGGCATGGAGTCTCCCAGAGACAGTCTGCATAAATCAAAATCTGATTATACTACATTTTGAATGTTAGATTTTCCACAAGATGGTGAAACACAGCAATATATAATCTGTTTTGCATTGAATTAATTGAAATAAATTATCATAATCCTCCCTAAGTCCTGCAATCACTACTTTTCAGATTGAACCTTCCCTGAGGATTTAAAAAAAATATTTGCTTTTTCCATAAGGATAGTTTTTAGACTCAAAAGTAATACCTGCCCTTGGAAGAAAGCTGGAGCCTCGGCTGAGGACACACCTCATTACCTGTTACACACCATAATACAGGAGGGAGATGTTCCCTTTGTCTCACCACTGCTGGCTCAGCCCTTTCTAACTTGGTAAGTGCTGTGATGGATCCCCACAAAAGCCTGTTTTGAAGTCAGCCTGTTTCATCTTGCAAAGAGATTGATTTGAAATTGACCCCATTTCAAGTGAATAAAAATTGTAACAGTTTCAGATTAATTCAATTTGGAGCTTACTCAAATCATACATTTTTCCATCCTCCCTCTAGATCCCAGAGAGTATATCCAGTTTTCTTCAGAGTGGAGGGTGGGGCCACACAAAGGAACTCACTTCTCTTTGCAAAGTTGCTACAGTCTAGTACTCACACCAAAGCCACATAGCAGTTCCTGCCGAAGTATAGAACTGAAAACTGTTATTTTTAAATTTTGGAACATGCATGTTTTCATCTATGTGACCACACCTCCCTACAGTGACCCACAGACTCAGGCTTACAAAGCTCCTGAGTGCAGCAGGGCAGGAGGGAAAGGCAAGCTCAGGGCACCTTTGTTCTCCCTCCAGTTCTGACATAGTTCAGGGGCTTATGTAGCTCTTGGCATCTGCTGAAAAATAAAAAAAAAAAATACAGTGACTGCCCCGTCTAAGTCCTGCCCTTGGACACAGCCCTGAGCAGCTGCAGTGTTTGGGATGCACCTCCATCCCCCTGGGACTGCTCCAGCTGGGATGCTGCTCATCCCACAGGGCACCATCAGGCCTTGCTGGGCAGCCGATTCAGGGCACACAGCTTCCAAAAAATGGGAGCAACAAGCACCCCTGTGCTCTCAGGGCTGCTGCTACGGGAGAGCAGGAACAGGTCTGGAAGGATCCCAAGGGGCTTCTCCTCCTGGTTGGCCACTACTCCCACTGTTCCACCATCCCTCTCTTTTTTGAAACAACCATATTAAAACCAATAATTATATACCTGTTGGTATTTTAAGATGGATTCACAATTTACATAAACCAGATATTATTTCAAGATAAGAAACACCCATAGAAGGGGAATAGAATAAATGACATTTACATTATAGACATCTGAAAATCTGGCTAAAGGCACAGGGGAAGGAAGGCTTTCTTTCATAATGAAATGACAACTTTTAAATAGGAAAAAGATCGCACTACTAGGAGCATGTGAAATATTTAAATGTAGGCTGGGCTTAGATTTGCTTAAATTGAGTTCTGATTTCAATGGGGTTACAAAAGAACAGGGAATTCAGCACACACACATGTACAGAATCAGAGAATAAGTCAAGTTCAGATTCAAACAGTGTTAGTACACAAACACAACTTCAGTCATGAAGTTGTACTAACAATTCAATTGTAGGCACTCAGGATACCCAACACATTTGTTAGGTGTGTTTACATCCTGGAATAGCACAGTTTATGTCTCCATATGAGTATGAACAAATATGTTTGCCAAACGAACTCCAGTTCCCCATCAGTTAATTGTTGTTAACTACTGAGTGCCAGAAACCCTGAGAGATGACAGTCAGTGCAACACCTGGAACAGCTGCCACCAGGTGCACATTGAGCAACTCGTCTTGTAAAGCCTGTAAAGAATCCAGGAATATCTATCCCTGAGGTCTCAGGAGTTCAGTCCAGACAGGTTTGGCTCCATATCTCCATCACAAGAAGCAGAGAGGTGAACACCAAAGGGAACACCAGCCTGGTTCCCTTTGCAAACACTGCTGCCCACAAACCCTTCAGACGAGTCAGACAAGTCACTGTCCCTGCCACAGGTAAAGGCTACACACCTTTAATCACCATGGGGGCCTTCTGGTTTAGCAATGCTGAAAATCAATCTGTGCCAGGTCAAAAGGGCTTGAAAAGAATCCAGAAAACTCTTTTTAGGTGCTTATAATTGGCTAAATAAATGCATGTAGACATTTCTGTGCTACTGGTCTAATACTCAGTGAGTGCAGGCACAGAGTTTTTGATTTTCTATGCTGGCAGGAAAAAAATGTGACTGTTTCCCAAAGTGTGGACACCAAATACCACTTGGTACGTATGCATAAATATTTATGCTCAGTAATCTGTAACTGTCACTGTAGAGGCTGAAGTACAGCAATACTGTAAGGGAATAAATGCCTCAGTATCTGACTCTAATTCACTCCAGGCTGACCCAGTTCTTTGGGAAATAAGCTTTTCCAAGCTGTTTCGTTGCTAAAAGTCCAGGTCCTGGAAATAGCTTAAACATACAGCGCTCGTCTTAAACTTTATTGCAAAAATATGTGGAGTGCATGGCATGTATTTCTGGAATCTGGGCAGATTGTGCTATACAGAAACTCAGATGTGAATCTCCTCTCCATTTTTTCATTTAATTAAAGAAAAAAACCAAAAGATTCAACAAGCCAAGGGAAAGTAAAACCCACAGTAAAGCAAACAGCGTTTGAAACAAGAAACCCAGCAGAAAATAGGCAGCCAATCTGGGATGAGGTAGAGTATCCCAAAAAGAATGGAAGTCAAGGTCTCAAACATTAGAAATTCAGTGACCTGAGCACTTTGTTAGCAAGCTTTTATGTTAACTTTCTTCATCATCAATCAACTTGACAGCAAACTCCATGTACAAAACAGAGGTATGTGATATTGCTGTAGTTCGTTCAAGGGATAAAGTTATCTCTAATCTCATTCTTTAGCACACACTCCTGAGTCACATTGCAACAATGATCACTATAAAGTTCCACACAGATTAAAAGAGATTTTGGTGATTAGTGGTGCAGGGAAACTCAGTCTAAACATCAAACTCATCCTTGGTGGAGAACACACTTATTGGGCAAACTTTCTTTGCACTTTTGAATCTGCTTAGCACCACAAAGGGAAGAAAACCCCAAAACATTAAATCCACAACACACACACACTGAAGGACATTTTATACCCAAAACAGGAAAATGGAACCCATCTTCTCCCCATCTGCCCCTGTGCCCAGCAGGACATCCTGCTTCTGCCCTTCCACACAACTGTTTAGGGAAGCTGGCAGTGTGTCCTGCTCCCAGTCCCACCCCACAGATCTCCAAGGCAGACCCCTGCCCTTCCCTCCTATGCCTGCATCACTTTCTCCTGCCAAGGCAGGGATGTGCAGCGTTGAACACACTGGCTGTCACAGGGGTGTGTGAACAACAGCACCCCCAAGTTACCTGCCCACACCTCTGCCCCTGCTCAGCCCCAGGAACCTGAGCAGCACACCTGGCTCTGTTCTCAAGTGGGGGCAAGTGGAAGAAACCACCACCCAGCAGAGGAAGTCAAACAAAAGGCACATTATGTGTCTCCTAAGAACTACAAAAGATCCAGTTTTGACCTCTAAAACCTATGTATCTATGCTATGCTTCTACACAAAGTGTTTTCAGAATATCTGCAGAGACTTATCTTTCAAGTTACCTCTCTGGACAGCAACAGATATAATGCACCTCTACCCTGCCTGTTGAAATTGAGGTAACTATAGCAACACTGTAGAAACAAAAGGATTAGATGAATATACGCACAAACGAGGAACTGTGAAGGGATGTCTGCTACAAATGCTGTAGTATTTGCAATTTTTGATCATTCTGACCATTCCAGTTGCTGCAGCATTTTTTGCACAATCATCATCAGTCTGTCAAGTAGAGGAGAAACATCTGGGATCTCTCTGTACCTGGACATCAAATCTATTCACTAAGCACTTTTTATAATGTTCCAATAGAGAACTTTGTAGAAATAAATAGCAGTTTAAATCATTAAAGCTGAAGTTACATGTCAGGCACCATTTTCCCAAAACTCTCTCTGTCCATGTCTACCAAACAAAGCTGTGGCTTCTTGATCAGTCTCCTCTTTGCCCAAACCTCCAGATGACCTGAGACTGCCAAAACAGAGTAAAGTCATTACAGAACAGCTGCTTCCAATACTTTAAGACTTACTTGAACAACTTGCAAGTTCTAGTTAACTTACTTCTAATTTTACAGTGGTTGATGTAGGATCCGAGCCTTGTTGGACAGTGCAGATTAAGGAATTACACCCAGTATTTCCTTTATGCACAGTATGCCACCTCTGGCACTGAGAGCAGCAAAGCAGCCCCCATGGGGTGTGTGCTGCAGCAGTTGCACCCTTGGGAAATTTAAGAGAGTCAAATTAAAGGTTGGAGCTTTGTGCAGGTCCGTGTCTTCTCTGGCCCATCACCCTTGACCACTTGAGGGTTTGTAGGGCGTTTCTTCAGTGTGATAATGACTGAGATCACCTGGGCTGAGATCATCTGTGGCAGGGCAGGAATTCTACTTCCAAGCCCAGTGAAGTCAGCACACACACACACTGACTTGGGAAACACAGGGAGATTCTCGACTACAGACAAACCAACCCTTGGTCTACGCAAATTAAACCCCAAAATCAACAAAAAACCCAAACCCCAACACACCCAGCCCCAGCAACACACTTGCAACCCTTTTCTCCTCACTCCAACTCACTTGAGTATCTTTAGCTGTTTGCACTAAATATCTCCCCTCAGATCCCTTTCATCTGCTGCACACAGTTACTCAAGACTGTCACCCACAAACACAAAGTTCTGGAAGTCAGAGAGATGCTGGATTCCTACAAAAACGTGATGTGACAGGAAGGAGACTCTTTGACACACACATTTTGCACAAGGAGCACTTTGCACTGGAGGAGCAGGCTGCAAGCTGTGAACATCAGTATTTAATACCATTTCCCCTTGGAACCAAGCTCATACACCTTTGCTCCTAGAGTGAGTCTCAAATCCCACCAGAACACAAACAGTTCTGCGCAAGGGGACAGCGAGGGGCCATAAGGAATGGTGTCTGGGTTCCCTGCTATACAAACCTGGACACTGACAGAGCTTCCAACAGCAGGTGAGCTCCAGCCAGTCTTCATTTACCTCGTGGGAGTTGTCCATTCATTCCAAAAGAGAAGAACGTGTATGCCACTCCTTTTCATACAAAATTCTGAAAGAACATGGAAGTGTCTGCATTTTGTCACTCCTCGAGGAAATCTGACCCTGAACAACACCTGCACACAATGAGCACCCAAGTGAGGAAGCCATAAAGAGCCAGCTGCCCTTTATTTAAAATGCCCTTTGCAAACAACTTGCTTTACATTCTTTTGAGAGAAACAGAACCACCAGAATCCCACAGCCACAGAATTCCACATCAACTCCAGCACCATCAGCATCAACACAGCCTGAGCACCACGTTGAGCAGAACCACACTTGTATTGGGACTGAGGCTGAGAACATGGCACAGTTACAATCACAGACACTGGGATACCAGAGACACACTTTCTTGCAACAGAACAAGCTTGGCTTTTTAAAAATACAATAATTATGTACAGCAAAATGTGTGGTCACAAGACCGGCCTTAAACCAAGGCATTGCTTACACAATTTCTGCAGTGTCAGGAAATATTTTGTCTGGGAATGTCATTTTTCTTCCAAAACAATTATATATTTGCAATTCTCACTGTGAAAAGAGCAATATACCACCTCTGTATTGACACGGGTGTAACATATTCCCACAGGGAAAAGCAATTAGAGAGTACCTTTATATTGATACATTTCCCTCGAGTGTTGAAGCTAATATAGCTCTCATTACTGAGTCAAGTTAAAGCAGGATGATTTTTTTTCAGACTTTCATAGACAAGGCCTATGTTTAGCAAGCACCAAAACACTTCAGAGTATTTGGAAGATTAGACTACTGAGCTCTACACTTTGTACTGTCCTCACCAATCATATAGAACATTGAACACCTAAACACATTCAGAACCCTGATCAGACCATGCCACAGCTGCTTAAATGCTTCATTGTTTAATAAATACACCTCTTGGGCCAGAACTAGAATGTACCACAGAAAGGCTCAGCACAAGGCAGAGCTCAGCAGGCTGCCCTCAGCTGCTCAGCCAGGCTCAGCAAGGCTGGACTTTGTGTGCCACCAAACACCTGTTCCTGCCTTATTCCTCAATCACAACACAGGCAGTAGGGGAAACAGGCACTGGAGAACACGAGGGATCTGCTGTCTCTTGGGAAGGACACAATAAATACCTGCTTTTATCAACCAGAACAAGCTGCTGTCAGTGCACTGACCCAGAGCAAGGCCTGCTGGGTGCTGGAAGCTGTACATTCCCCTTGAATTTAAGACAAACTTGAACCATGGCAGTAGTTGGGATGTGAATTTATGGCATTTTTTCTAAAACATCAGATGTGCAGTTTTAAAGCTGCAAACATGGCAACAGTGGAGCTTCCTTAGTTTTCAATGCAGTACTTGGGTCAAAAGAAACCCCTGTCCATAAGAGTTATTCCCCTGCTCTCCTAATATGGGAGTCCTCTGGCTTCCAATTAATTTTTAGGAATTTCTGGAAGATGAGCTGCAGTGAGTTTTTCAATTTTCACTTATAACTGGGGCTGGATCAATTTTTCTGTTCCAAGCAGGCAGAGGCAGCAGTGAGGGACCAGCAGCAGGACTGCTCCTCCAGCCCCGTTTTCAGCTGCTCCTGCCCCAGTGACACTGACACAGCCCCACAGACGGCATCACACAGGTCCTTGCTGCAAGGATACATGTGAGCTCGGGAGGAGAAACATGTTTTCAGGATGTAACTATACCCAAATTTTCAGTAGATATTTGACATTGCTACAAAAAGTGTCCAATTCAGACCCGAGCACGAATTGGAAGGTTAATTTCCATCAATGTAATTTGAATTGTAGAATCAAACTAACACTGCACATTGTTCTTCCAGTGCTGAGGCACAAAGTTTTCCTGCACAAAGGAATCACCTCATTTAGTTTTCAGATGGCCTGATTAAAAGCCCTTTTACACATCGTTGCTCAACCTTTGTTTTTGTGGTGTAAGATAACTTCAAGTCTTCTTGGGATGGGGTAGAAAAGGGGAAAAAAAAAAAAAAGAAGTTGCAGTTTTATGTGCAAAACTTCAAAGGGGAAAAGAGAGGAAGATAATGGATGTAAACAAGCTCCTTGGATCTTCTAGCTGAGAGGACAGGTCTCCTCCCACACCAACCCTTCAGCAAACCGAGAAACAAAGATATAATTTATAATTTTAAAGAGTGATAATGCAATGAGATTAAAAGCTTAAATTTCATAAATAATTGACCTTCAGAATTTCACCCCAATAAACCATGTTTTTTCTAGTAAAGAACACGAGCCTAATCTTACAGGGCCTGTTGCATTTAAGGGCACACTCCCTTCCTAAAGCTGCCTTTGAGCACAGCCTTCCTCTCACAAGCTGGCATCACACTGGGCCAGGACCTGAGGGCAAGCAAAACACTATATTAAAAAATTACTAAATGGTAGGTAAAACAGCAATTTTCTGGTTTGCTTTTTTTTTTTAAACACCGTCCTTGGATAAATCAACCCACCCACCTTTCACTGCTATTGAGATACAAATCAGGATTAACAACCTGTGTGAAAGTCAGTGTCTCATGTGATACATAACAGTGCACAAAGTTGTTTTCTAAAAAACAGGATTTGTATTAAAATTCTTAAAATGGAGAGACATCTCTTCAATGCATGTCTGCAATTAAAATGACAGTAGTTAGAATTTTCTTGGTACATCACAACGATAAGATTTCCTTCTTTGCCGGCTGGAGGTACATCCCACGACAAAATCAGAGGGAAAAAGAACAACAACAACAAAAAATAGCCACCCCCAAAAAAACCCCAAACCTCCCAAAAGGCTAAATTCTTGTAAATTTGAAATAAATGAAGCCCGAACTTGCAAGACATGGAAATAACAGTTAAAAGGCTCAGATGGAAATAAGAAATAAATTCCACTAACAATAGGCCCTTTTGTCCTGGCTTGCTCGGTGTGATTACTGCAAGGAAACTGTTAAGTAGTTTTTGGAGTAGTAGATAATGGGATTCTGTGGAGCTTTCACAGGTTGGCACCGGCTGGAACAGCTGAGTTTTGAAGGCACTCTGCAGACACAGGGCTGCTGTTGGCCCTGCATCACTCACAGGAAGTCTTTGCACTTGAGAGAGCTAGTCATCAAAATCAGTTATTGCCAACCCAAACCCAAAACCCTTCGGCACAAAAAGCACCACCGCTCCCACCCGCCAAAAGAAAAACCAAAACCACAACGAAATCACACACACACGCACGCCTAAAAAATTGTGCAGATCTGTAACATTTTCACAGCTGATTTAAAAATAATAATAAAAAAAAATCAAATAAAACAAAACCAGGAGAAAATCACCACGCTACCACTCTCCTGCAAACTCCCATCCAATACAGCAGGTAAACAAAATAGAGCATTATTCCAGGGATATCGGCAACGCTGCCCGGCGCCCCGTGCCTGGCAGCACCGATCGGTCACAGTCCCAGTTCCATGTGCAACTCTGGGCGGGACGGCCCCGCACGGCCCCGCTTGCATAGAGACCCGGGGAGGGCGAGCGCGGGGCCGGGGAGGTGGGCACCGCTGCCCCGGGGGTGGGCACCGCTGCCCTGGGGGTGTCGGCACCGCTCCCCGGGGGTGTTCCGGAGGTGGGTACTGCTCCCCGGGGGTGTCCCGGGGGTGGGCACTGCTCGCCGGGGGTGGGCACCGCTCCCCGGGGGTGTCCCGGGGCGGGTTCCCCGCGTGGCTCCGCTCCCCGGGCGGCGGGGCCGGCTCCTCCCGCGCCCGCCGCCGACATTGACAGGAAATATGCCACGACCAAGACTGGACGAAACGTACATGCCGAGAAAAGCCACATTTCCAAGCCGATGAATTTGCTGCCGCTGTGTGATCCGAGCGGGGCCGCGGGGCTGCGCGGCGCTCAGAGGATGGCGCAGGAGGCGCAGCACGGCTCGTCCCCGTTGGGCTGCGCCGCGTAGTTCATCTGCCTGACGATCTCGGCGAAGAGCTCGTCCACAGACGCTTTGTTTTTGGCCGAGGTCTCCATGAAGGGGCAGCTCCACTCCTCGGCCAGCGCTTTGCCCTCGCCGAAGGAGACCTCGCGCTCGCCCTCCAGGTCCACCTTGTTGCCCACCAGGATCATGGGCACCCGCTCGTACCTCTTGACGCGGATGATCTGGTCCCGCATGGGCTTGATGTCCTGGAAGCTCTGCTGGTTCACCAGGCTGTACACCAGGATGAAGCCCTGCCCGTTCTTGATGTAGAGGTCGCGCATGGAGGCGAACTGCTCAGTGCCCGCCGTGTCCAGGATCTCCAGCACCGACGGCGACGAGTCCACCTCGATCTCCTTCCGATAGAAGTCCTCGATGGTGGGGTCATACTTCTCGATGAAGGAGCCGGTCACGAACTGCACGGTGAGGGCGGACTTGCCCACGCCGCCCGAGCCCAGCACCACCACCTTGTACTCCCGCATGGCTCCCGCCTCCCTCCGCCGCCTCCCGCTCGGGGCCGCCGCGGCGGGCGGGG
>VXAU01003691.1:651498-665185 GCA_013399695.1 Formicarius rufipectus | reverse complement strand
GGAGGCTCCGGGCGGGGGGGAAGGGGCTGAGGGGGAGAGGCTCCATCCCCTGGGGAAGGGGCTGACAGGGAGAGGCTCCATCCTGAGGGGAAGGGGCTGACAGGGAGAGGCTCCATCCCGAGGGGAAGGGGCTGACAGGGAGAGGCTCAGTGCCGAGGGGAAGGCGCTGTGTGCCGCCCCCAGCCCAGTGCCCCCGGCTCGGCAGCACAGGGACACAGCGTGTGGGACCCGCTCTCTGTGCCAGACTCTCACCTGTGTCACTGCTCGGTGTGCGGCTCCAAACGCCACCGAACGCGTGAGTCACCCCGCTGTGCGGGGCTGGGAGCCTTTCTGGCAGCTCCAAGGACAGGAGGGGAGAACACTTGCCAGCTGGGACGTTTTACAAGGTGTGGTGCTGACTCAGGGTAGCGGCAGCCAAATCTTACGATTTTCCTGACCGATAAACAGAATTAATCGGTAACCACCACAACAAAGCCCCGTGATTTAAAGTGCGCCGAGTGACCCTCTGCCGTCCCAGAGAGAACACTGCGCTCCGAGCCCAACGTCTGTCCCGTGGGGAGGATGCAGCTGGGAGCTGCAGGGGTGGGGACCACCACAGCCGTGCAGTCAGCTTCTTGGGCAGGAAAGGACACCGTGGGGGTGTCTCAGCACACTAGTGAATGTGTCCCACGGCTTTGGACAGCATCAGTTGTGAAAAAGGAGTAAAAGTCACCTAAACCATCAAAAAACCCTAACAAACGGTAGCGTTTCCTCTGTGTTGTAGCTGTACCTTGAGTCTGCAAACAGACAGCCTGTGTTCTCACTACAGTTACTTTACTTTTAAAATAACATATTGGTAGCAAAAGTACAATTTCAAAGTAAAGTTTAGTGCAGATAAAGACCAAACCACCATTCCTACTCCTACTTACCGTATGGAAAAGGCACTGACTGTTACAGCTCTGCCAATAACTGAGCTCACAGCACAATGAAACTCTGTAAATAGTATTTAGGCGTTGACAGTATTTAAACATTTAACTCACCGAGCCTGGTGTAAGTGTACTTTCTCAACATTAGGAAATCCATTGTTTAATTAATGTTTTATGGCAGTTTGCATATGTAAAGCACTATATATGAATGCTGAGTATGATTCAGTTGTCAGTATTTGAACATGAATTACATTTCACACAAGGTTTGGGAGAAGAAATTCCATAACATTAGGCAAAATGGCTTATGCATTCCCAGTAATTTTACATAAAATCTATTCATAGTGCCCATTGACTGGAAACAATATATGGGATTCTTTTAGTTGAACTACTTAATTCAGCAGAGAACCACTGCTGCTTCATAGTTCACAGATGAGAATTTAAGGGAGCAGCTGAGGCATCCAGTTGAATTTGATTAATGACAAAGGAACGTTTCACAGGACAGAGAGGACACTGTCCACTGTGCCCACAGCACAGACTGAGAGTGGAAGTGACCACATTGAGCTGAGCCCTAAAACCAGAGCTAGGCCTGCCCTGGGAGCTGATCCTGCCCTGGGAGCTGATCCTGCCCTGGGAGCTGATCCTGTCCCAGAGCTGATCCTGCCCTGGGAGCTGATCCTGTCCCAGAGCCGATCCTACCCCAGAGCTGATCCTGCCCCAGAGCTGATCCTGCCCCAGAACTGATCCTACCCCAGAGCTGATCCTGTCCCAGAGCTGATCCTGCCCCAGAGCTGATCCTGCCCCTCAGGGCTGATCGTGCCCCAAACCAGTCCCACCACAGGTGCAACAGAGGCACAAGGAGGTCTCAGATACAGCCATGCCTGAGCAGTCCTGCCAGCTCCAGATGCTCATAGTAATTTTTATTGACATTCCATCAAAGTGAGACAGTGCTTGTACCTTCTGGGTTTGTTTTTCTTTCCTATTTTTGATAATATCAGAGTTCTTATGGCCTAATACTGGAGTGCCATTGTGGAGTATAGCCTTGGCACAGCAATTACCAGTGAAAAATGGGTTATTGTGATGAAATTAATGCCTGATAGTGTCTCAAACTGATTCATGCAGAAATTTCTAACAACAGAAAATTTCTTTGTTATTTTATGAAGTAGTGTTCATAGTCACTCATATAGCAAAATACTTGTATAAACTGCATTTTTTTCTCTGTACTGAGTATCTCACAACTCGGTGGCAATGCTCTGAGTGTTTGTCACCAGAAGGTGACAGTTTAAGCTCAAGGAGGAAATGATTGCAATACACAGAGTAACAGAATGGGCTCTCCTTGTCCATTGTTTCAGACAACATCCATGAGAACTCACTCATGGAGATGGAAAACCAGACCCAAGGACTCCTGGCACTGGTTGTTTCCCAAAGAATGTATTTTATTTTTTCCTCTCCTGTTTTGTGCTTCCTTGGGGCAGATCCTCTGCAGATGTCTCAGAGCTCTGAGGGAGCTGGTCAGATCCCCCTGTGTGAGTGAAACCCCCCTCTCAGCACAGTGTGCTTGGAAAGAATCCAAGGGTGGGACTGGCCCAATGCAGGACCAGCAGCCTCAGCTGCTGTTCTTACATCTTCAGTTTGAGCTAGAGAGGTCTCAGACTCATTAGACTTCTTCCAGCTATCAGCACATCTGCAGAGGTAATGAGAGGGTGTCCCAACACACTGGACCTTTCCTGGATCATTTTATCAAATACCAAATACCCCAAATGCTGTTGGTGGAGCTCAGGGACACAGGGGCTGTGAGTGGGATTAGGTCACTGCATCAGGACCAGTTCAGGATCCTGTAATCTGGTCCAAGTGGTGTCAGTGGGATTCAGTGGGGAGATCCCAGCTCTCTTCTGCAGATCCTGATGCAGGCAGTAGGACACAGGACAGCGAGCACTGGGATTTAGTCACTGGGTTTGCTCATGGTCTTGTTTCTGTTCCCAGTTCATGTTTTCACTGCTGGGTCACATCACTAAATAAATAGACCTTTGAAGTGGCTGCACAGGAAGAGCCTTCTGGCTCCTGCAGTGCCTTTGGCCATGTGGGAGCCCACGGGGACTCCTGTTCCAGCAGCAGTGTCTGGAGCTGCTGAGCCACAGCAGAGGGGCCACAGCTCTGCCCAGGCGTGGGCTCTGACCTGCAGGAGGGTCCTGCACTGCCCCTCCTTGCACATCACCCAGAGCCACGCTGCTCTGGGATTATAGACTGCCAGATTTTTATAGACTGCCAGACTTTATCTACCCACAGACTGGATCTGAGACCTGTGAGGGACAACACTCCCCCTGGTTCTTCCAGCCACAGCCTTGGATGGGGGCAAATTCCTGACCCACAGTCTGCCTTCTCTTGGGCCAGCTACAGGAGGGTTTGGATTGTAAGAGTCTGTAAGGAACTGAACACTGGAGAATGAAATTGTACTTATCTTCAGTTAGATATTTCTTGAGGTTTCTGAAATCTCCTGAACCTGCCTGCAAGTGGTTTTTGGGATGGAAAGGAAGGAGGCAGAGAGGAATAAAGCATCATTATTTCTGCTGTCACAGGAACAATTAAGTTTTAGGAAGTTATATGTATGTGCATGTATATGTATATAAAATATATATACCAGAGTATTAGATATTTACATACACAAATATCAAATGTATATTTACATATATAAATGTTTGTTAGATTATTCATTTCTATATGCAATACATATTATATATAACTCTCTATTTGATAGAGTACATCTATTCCATACTAAAAATACATCTAAAATTCTATATTCTCTATGTCTTTTGCTATTCTGTTCCTGGGAAAAAGAGGCATCACTCCCCACTCCTCCCCATTTCCTCAGGATTCTGTGACCTGAGCCCACCACCCCTGGTTCAGCCCATGGCTGAGACGGCTGCCTCCTCCCACAAATCCTTTTTTTCTTTCTTTCTTAGGTTTGCTGTTCCTGATAAAATTGTTATTCTGGTTTCCAGCTCTTCCTAAATGACTTGCAGAAGGCAGTGACAGGTTGCAATTTTAAATCCACTTAGCTGTTTTTTGTGAATAATCCTGTTTGACAGGCTCTCCTGCCCTCCCTCGCTGTCATTAGGCACGGCTGCAGCTCCGGCTGCAGAGGAGCACAATTGGTTTAGTGGGGGACACAAATGAGAGAGGGGGAGATTTTCAGCTACTGAAGCTGAAACAACAGAACTCGTGTATGAAATCCAGCTGAAATGTCGTTTGATTTGTTAGAGACCATGAATATCTATTAATTAATGCTTGGACTGACATTTCACTATTGTATTGGAGTAACTCGTTCTGTGCAAAGTTGTAATTTTATTCATATAGTTTTTAACAATGATCTGTTAGATATTATGAATATCTTTTTTACTAATACTTATATTAATGCTTTCCAATAGCATAAAATATGCAATTTAATTAACTTTAATTGTGTTTCTTCCTGAAGGGAATGAAAGGCTGACCTGGGGTGAGTGGCTGGAAGCTGAGCTCAGTCTCCCTCTGCCCTGCCTGGCCAAGAGTTGGGCTGTGCAGAGGTGAGGGCACAGCACCTGTCCCGAGGCTTGGACCACTATCCTCCAGCTGCACTTCCCCAGCACTGCTCAGGAGCCCAACAGAGCTGTCTGTGCAAATATGTCCCCATTAAGCTCACAAAAATGCTTTCGGGGACTTCATTAGTGGGGCACAGTGAAGACAAGGCAGGAGAGAGGGCAGGGAAGGGACAGCAGGCAGGTAGGATGCTCAACCCCTTGCTGAGCTGCTGCCGCCTTGTGCCTGGTGCCGCTGATGCTGCAGGTGGCTGCAGCACAGAGCAGAGGCAGTAAGTGGTATGTGAGCGGTATGTATGTAACACGTGTGTTCAGTGGATAGAAAGGGTGCCTAACAAACCCCTGCTGTGCGGAGCATTGCTCCACATGTGCCTAGGGGAGATGTTAGCTATCGTGTTAGTCAGCACCAGTCATGGAATCATGAGCAGACAGCAGTGGAGGATGGCCAAGGGAACTACAGCCGCACACAGCATGTCATCCACACTGGGGGAGAGCTGAAGGATGGATAGAAACACACAATTACACTGGTTTGCACTGGAAGGGACCTTAATGTTTGTCTGTTTTCAACCCTCTGCCATGGGCAGGGGCACTGTCCACTAGCCCTGGACACTTCCAGGAATGGGGCAGTTACAGCTTCTCTGGGCAACCTGTGCCAGGGCCTGCCCATCCTCACAGGGAAAAATTTCTCTCTTATGCATCTTTGCAAACTTAGTGGGACAGTCTAAGCTTACCCTGCCTGTGCCCTGAGCTGTAGGATACACCCAAAGCAGCAGCCAAATATTTGCCTTAGAGGTGTTGCACCAAACACCCTCTCAGCAGAGCACAGGCTTGGCCTCATGGCCATTCCCCTTCTTCTCTGAGGCTGAGTCAGATCCGGCCAGGAGCAACATAAAGATGAGTCTGTGGGTGCACAACTATGCAGACAAGAATTTACACCTGGATTCATCTCTTTTACAGGCTCAGGGAAGAGGCTGATGTGAGAAGCCGGATCACCAGGATCCCTCACTTCTCACCTACGGCGAGAAAGAATGAGCTTTGGGCAGGTGTTGCTCCGTCTCAGTGAGTGACATCTCTGCTGAGCTGTTCTGGGGGTGCTACAGTTAACAGGGATGAACCCACATGTTTGTATTTGATACCAGTATGGGAAGAAATTATTTCAGTAAAACCTCACATTTTCACTGGGAATTCATGCATATATCCTGTTCTCAATGTTGATTCACAATACAGTTGGGCTCTCATGGCCAAGCCCATCAGTGTACACAAACTCTTTCTTCCTCTCTCTTCCTGTTTCTTTCTGTCCTTTTCACACCTTAAAACCCTTGGGTAAGTGTGTCTCACATGGTCCTGCAGCTCCCAGAGCCGCTGCCCGTGCTGTCCGCGGGCTGTGAGGACACTTTGGGGAGCAGGGGCATAGAGGGCTCTCAGACCTGTGCTTCCCAAGCACAGATGCCAAGCCCGCTGCTGGGACGTGTCCTGGGCACTTCTCCCCTCCCAGCTCAGGCTGTGGCTGGGGAGGGGATGTGCCATGGGAAGCCCCTGTCCCGGGATGCTCCGTGGCACCCCGAGGGGCACAGAGACCTTCTCTGGAAGGGGCAGCAGGGCTGGGCCTCGGAGCTCCCCCAGCCCCCAGCCCTGTGTCAGCCAGATAACAGCAGGCAGGAGAGCTGCTGTTTGGGCTGTGCCTTCTTCCTTGAACTTTGCTTCTTAGATTAAGCCCCTGCCCTTCCAGAGACACTGCCAAGTACCTGTCAGTTTGCTGCCTCCATTGTGCCAATGCCCTTTCCAAGTCAAATGAATTTAATCTTCCCCATGTAAGTGTTTTTGACAGGAATTTCAAATAGGCTGGAATGAATGTGATGAACGCTGTAATAGCAGCTGTTAGCTTTAGCCTGGCTGAGCAATCCACTGCATGTATTTGTGCTGCTGTGTCCCTCCATGTTGAAGCAGTCTGGGAAAATTAATTTATTTTGCTTCTTATTGATTAGGTTAAAATGTTTTTGCTTGCACTGTCCTCTGGAAAATACATAAACCTGGTTATTTTGAGAAGGTAATGGGATTTTTCAAATTGCAGCAGACACATCTATTGCTGTGGTGTTTAAGGACAATTTGCCTCACACACAATTGTCCAAGTAATCGATGCACATGGCACATACACTTGGAGATGTTTATTATTCTGGAGGAGACAGGGAAATAAAAAAAATAACCTCCTGTTGCCTTTTAATTTCTCATTTCCTGCTTGAGACAGCAGATGCCATTTGGCTGCTCTAGGAGAGATAAATGGATGGGCCAGGTTCCACACTCCACCGAGGAGCCAGAGCTTTTGTTCATTAGTACAGCACCAAATGGAAAAATAACTGTTAGGAAAACAAGCCAGAGGTACTTTCTTAAGCAAGGAATAAATGCAGATTTTCTTCTCCAAATGCATAAAGGCTCCAAAGACACCTAATGTGGCACTAATTGATTCAATTCCCACAGGGTGCTGCTGAGCAGACAGGTTTATCCTTGTGCTTCAAACCAGAGGCTTGTGAATAAACCGAATAAAAGCTCTGGCCGTTCTCCTCAGGTGCAGCTGTGGTTTAACAGTGGGTGTGCTGCTGGTCTGCCCCAATACTTCTGACTTCATGTATGGAACTTAATTCCTGACCCACTATTTACATTTCATCTATACTTAATTTCCTTTAAAATTTTGGTTTCTTTACAGTTTTCCTGGAATTGTTAACTGCCTGAGATTTGATTAAGGGCAAAACATCAAGTCTGGACTCTGAGAATTCAGCTTCAGGATGATACAAATATCACACAGCAAAAACAGTGAGATGGCACAGCCGTGAGAGAAGCAGCAGCTCCCTGGGATAGGCAGAGGCTGGGGGGGAGCAGTGGGAGCAGAAGGACCAGGAATCCCGGTGGAACCAGAACACTGCTGCTAGGGATGCTGGTGTGATGTGTGGGGAAGCAGCACCCAGTAGGTCTCAGTGGGCACCTGCTCCTGGTTTGCTCAAACCCTTCGTTCAATTCCCTTCCTCCCACACTCTCCTCTGGGCTGCCAGCCCCTGGGACAGCCCTGGGATGTAGCACAGATCCCAAATGCTGGCCTGCCTGGGATGGACACCCTCTGGGGCCAGGATGTTGCAAATGGCAACACATGGAGAAATCTGCACCACTTTTAACCTCCAACCTGGATGCAAAGGAACCTTGTACCTCTGCTGTCAGAAACAGCTCCAAGGCAACAGTGCACAGCAGAACAAGCTCTGTTGTATCCAGTGATACCATGGAATCAGAGAATCACAGAATATTTTGAGCTGGAAGGGACCCACAAGGATCATCAGTCCCATCTCCTGGAATACCTGTGAATACTCTCAGTGGTGGGGGTGACTGGTGTGATGCTCTGTGGCAGGACAGCATGAACAGCCTTCATGCAGCTCCTGAACATTTTCAGCACTGCAGTCCTATGAGTGTATTTGTGTTTATTTTATACATCCCTGCCTTTCTTTAATTTAGTTTGAGTCCGGGATTTGGTTTAGATTCAGTTATATTTAAAAATAAAAAGAACAAGACACCACAAACCAACTACTGCTCCTCATTCAGAAATGGAAGTTGGGGAACCAAAAATGAAAGTCTGGTTTTAAACAACATTGAATACCCTGAACTAAAGAGCTTAACCTGTTTGGTTTAACAGAAAGATCATCACAGTAATTGGATTACTGCTTACAAACACCTATAAGGAGAACAGGTTTCAGGTTTCTCTGGGCTGGCAGGCAGGTGTGATTTAAGAGCCAGTGACTACAGGCTGGGGCTCCGTAGTGGCAGAGAGGGATGAGTGTGACCAGCTAAGAAAAACCATCATGGAACAGTGTCCTGAAAATATGAAGGAGGCTCCTGCCCCTCTGAGTTTTTCCTGCAGGAGCTGCTGCACACAGGGAGGAACGTGCTGAGCACTGCCACAGTTTATGATATGGAGAAGGTCAAGCTGGAAAATGTCAGTGATTTCTTCTGGGTTTGGACTCCTTGAGAATGGACTTAGAGTTTGCAGTGAATCAAGTCTGTGAAATGCAAACCAAAATACCTGGGATAGCACAGAAAAAGTAATAAACCAAGTGATTATTGGAAGTTAAAGAACACAGTGTTAGATGCCCTTTATTGCAGAGATAAGGACTTAACAACCCACACCCTGCGTGGTGGTGGGGAGCTTGGATCAGCCTCCTTCCATCTTGTGCAAGATGTGATGAATCACATCCTCGCCCAGGAGGTGAGTTACCATCACCACGGAGAAAATGCATGTTTGAATCAGCAACAAGTCCTTGAAGTTCTGAGCAATCAGTTGAAAAGACATTGAAATCCAAGGAATAACTGAATCACAGACTGATTTGTGTTGGAAGGGTCTTAAGGCTCATCTAATTCAAGCCCCTGCCATGGGCAGGTACACCTTCCACTATCCCAGGTTGTTCCAAGCCCCGTCCAACCTGGCCTTGGACACTTCCAGGGATCCAGGGGCAGCCACAGCTTCTCTGGGCAACCTGTGCCAGGGCTGCCCACCCTCACAAGGAGGAATTCCTTCCCAATACCCCATCTATCCCTGCCCTCTGGCAGTGGGAAGCCATTTCCCCTCGTCCTGTCCCTCCACGCCCTTGTCCCAGGTCCCTCTCCATCTCTCCTGGAGTCTCCTTAGGCTCTGGAAGGGGCTCTAAGGTCTCCTTGGAACCTTTTTTATTCCCGACACCTCCCGCATCTCCGTGGGCTCAGGCGGGGCCGAGCCACGCTCTGCCCGGACCCATTGCACTGTCCCCATTGCGCTGTCCCCGTCCTGCCGTGCGAGGGGCCCCCACGAGCATCCCCCAAAGGAGCATTCCGCACCCGAGCACCCCTCCCGAGCGCAATTGCTCGGCCATCCCCGCCGCTCCGTGCCCGTAGCGCGGCCGGGAAGGCGGCTCCGACGCCGCGGGCGCCACCTGGTGCTGCCGGGCCGGGCAGGGAGCTGGGGCAGCCGCAGGGACCGGCGCCGGGACGGTGCCACACGCCTGTTTTGGAGGATAAATTCTTGGCGAAGAGGTTCCCACCTCCCCTGGGCCACGCGTCCCACGGGGCGCGGTCAGCCGGGACTCGTCAAAAGCAAAGCTGGTACTGCAGAGGCTGGGGCTCTTTCCCGATCCCACCAGCCGATGGCATTTAACCCCTTCACTCTGAGAATTTCACCATAAATGGCCAGGCAAGAGTTTTTTTTTGTTCCTGTTGCTGCCCTTGGGTGCTGCCGTGACCAGCGCCCTTGCAGGACTCGGTGACCCCGGTGGGCTGGGGGTGACACACGGGGCACGCTCTGGGGTGGGCACCGTGGCCCTGCTCAGAGATGGATGGGGCTGTGAGGAGCTGCCGACCCCCTCGTACAAGACCCCAGACCCTGCAAGGGGCCACTGGCTGCCCTCGGGACAGGGTTTCGGATTCAGTGATGAGAGACGAGAACTCTGCATGGATAGTGCTGTGGAGGAAAGCGAATCGTCCGGCAAAGCCTCTGCAGGGGCGGATGGGTTTGTGTGAGCAGCACCGCGGAGCCGGGGCTCCCGTGAGGGATCCAGCAACGCCCGGCACGGTGCCTGTCAACCACCCGGGCAGCCCCTCCTGGGGAACAGAGCCGGACAAGGGACAGCAGAGGCAGGAGGACACAACTGCCAGCACAACACTGAACCGCCACACCCGGCGAATGCAAAGGGTCTGCAGACCCGTCTGCACCAGCATGTCCCCACGTGGACTGTGCACTGCCCATGAGGAGACAGGCATCCCTCCAGAGCTGACCTGCCTGGGGATCCATCCTCAGCTCCCCCCGCTCCCTGTGTGCCCCCCAGGCATGGCCCTTGCTCTCACATATCTGTCCAGGATGTGACAAGCAGCAGTTTGGGTGCTGGCTGATTTTGATCTCATTTCTCCCACCCCGGAGCACCACGTGTGCGGCTCTCAGAGCCCGGCCGTGCTGCTTCACCGTGGCTCTTCGCCAAACGTTACTCACCACATGGTACAAGACTTTTATATTTAGCCAGTGCAGAGACAATATCTCTAACTTAAAAATAGGTATAAAGGAGCCTGCAGCTCTCGCTAGCAGCGCTGGAGTGCACCAGAGGGGTCGTGGCTGTGGGCAGCCACAGGGCAGGGCAGAGTTGGTGCGGTGCCCAGTGTCACTAGCAAGGCCAGAGCCACCTCTGCCCTCACACGCCTGGACCGGTGCCGAGCCTTCCTGGGTGCTGAGCCTGGGACTGTGCCCGGTGCTGGGCCCGGAGGGGCTCCGCAGGGCAGCCTGTTGGGAATGCGACCCCGGGTGTCGGTGTCGCCCCTGCCGCGGCTGCCGCTGCCCGAGCCTGAGCCGAGCAGTCACCATGGAGATGGCAGCTCCGGGGCCGTCTTTCGAGGAACTGCAGAGGAAGAGAAAGGCTGCTTTGCAGAGAAATTATTAGCAAGAACTTCAATTTTTATTTAAAGTATTTTTTTTCAGTCATGCCCTTCTTGTTCTTCATTGGTATTGGTAGATATCTGCCCCGGTGCTGGGCTGACCTGGGTCTGCTGGAGCTGCCTGCTCTGACCAGCAGAGAGCCCATGTGTCACCCACTGAGTCGGGGACTGTCTCACCTCCAGGATGGGAGTGTTGGCAGCCTGTGCCAGTGACAAGCTCACCTCAGGTATGCCCATCCCTCAGAGACCTCTCCTCCCCGAGGCAGCTTTGCCGTCCCAGCCCATGCAGCAGCTCCATGGGGGTCCAGCCCAGTGAGAGCTCCTTCACAGGCTTTGCACGTGGTTGTGCTTTCCATAAAGGGGATGAATCTCTAAGACAGTTTTCACGGCAATGACCTCTGTTCAGGAGGAGTTTTGTCAGGGACTGTCACATTCCTCCCTGAGCCAACCTCATTCCAAGGTGTTTCGGTGAGGCAGCTCATCCTGGCAGTTGTGTCTACTCTCATGTACCACGACCCCTACAGATGGGATATCTGACTCCTGCAATTCTGAGGGGTATGAGAGTGCAAGTGGCACTTGCAAAATACCTGTTGTTCCAACAAATCCCTCATTGCAAAGGGACAGGCCCAGCTGATGCCAGGAGGCTATGTGTGATGGGCAGAGGCAGCAGACACAGTACCTGAGACACTGGAATCCAATGGATGCATCACCATTTTTACAGGCAGCAAAACCCCTTCATGCTTAATGATGCTTTGTAGTGTATTTGTAAATCGACCTGGAGTGTATTTGTAAATTGACCTGTGATGCATTATTTAGGAGCTCACATCATAAAATCATAATTCTTCTAGTGGGATTAGCAAATTGTTAAGATCAGGAGAAGCAATACATCATCCTTCCAAAAATAAAGCACCACATGATTTTAATGTGACTTCTTGTTACTGACACACGTGAACAGCCCGTGATGCCTCTCCCATACCCAGCCAGAGATCTAAGAGGCTGTACCATTACCTGCTCCATCCCAATGGATTCACATCAGATTGTTGTTTGCTGAGCGCTGCTAGAGCTCTAATTTACATTTCCCAAATATCACGACTCCTTTCTCAGCCCTGTTCCACCCACCTCGTTTTGCTCAGCCCCGAGCTGTGGTGCTCAGCCTGCCATGTGTGGTGCAGGTTCTGTGCTCGCCGTGCCAGGGCCATGCAGGTGCTGTTAATTATGTCACTCCCCAGTTGCTCAGACACACCTTTCATGTCCCTTCCCTTTCTGTCGGGTTGTGTAATCCCCGACCCTCCCGAGGTTTGCCCCCTCTGCTGCTGCGGGAGCAGGTGCCCACAGCCCCTGCAGGGTCCTGCAGCTCCCAGCCCTTCTCCCGTGTTGGGCTGACTGGAGCAGGAGGAGAGCAGAGGTCAGGCACGGGAATGCTTGGGAAGAGCTGGGAGCTTTCAGCACCGACACCCATCCCATCCTGGCGAGCACAGGGGGCTGCTTATGGCACATGAAATCCAGCATCAAGGTTTGATTCCAGTCCAGGAGTTTTCCTGTCAGAGCTGCTGCTTCTCGCAGAGTCCAGCTGGAGGCTGGCAAAATCCAGGAAATTTCTAAGCAGGAGAGATTCAAAACCTTCAGTTGTGCTAAGTGGGACTCACCTAAACCAGCAGTGTGTTTGTGTCTGTGGAGGTGACACAGAACTGCTTTGACATCTCCTTGCCTCAGCCCCTGACAGCTCTGACATATTTGCCCTGAGTTTTTATAAATAACAAGCCCAGGACACACAGTAGCTGTAGGGAGCTGGGAGAGGACAGACTCCAGCAGCAAATCTTCCCTAATGGTTTCAACTCCTCTGGGAACAGGGATTCTTCCCCTGAATGCACTTGGCAAAGGAGCTTTGCTAAGATAGAGAATTAAGCTACCATTTTTTTCTTTTTAAAGGGTGCTAATCAGCTTAACACTGTGAAAGGCACCGTGGAAAAGTTGCTTTGTAATTTCAGAAACCCTTGGAATCCTGACCTCACTGTGGAATTACCCTGGGGTGCTCTGACTCCAAACCTATGCATTGGCAGTGGGGGGGAAGGGCATGGGGAGGGACATATCTTCTATCCTGATCTCTGCTGGAGATTCCCCAGGTGAGGATCCCTATGGACCCAATGCACCTGGGATGGACATGGAGACCCCGAGGCAGCACCCGACGCCCTGGGATGGCACCCCCACCACTGGGGAGTGTCAATCAGAGTTTATCTCCCTGCTCACAGCCAAGGGAAATATTTCACTGCTGGGTTTGGGGCTTCTCCAGAACGGGTTTTATTGTAAAGGCATAACAGTTCCAAAGGGGACATGTCCTGGTCCTGGTCTGTTTGATTCTGGTATAATCAGATAATCTGTTTCATTTAAGAAGAGTTTGTCCATGGTTATTCCATCCTGGAGCATGGACACGAGCCTCTGTGTGCTTCCAGCCCCTGCCCTGGATGGACCTCAGCACCTCTCTGGGACCAGCCTGTGCACTGCTCTGCTCTGACACCGTCCTGTGGGGCAGCAGCTCCCGGGCTGGCCGGCGGGGGAAAAACCTCCCTGATACTTAAATAAAGCCGCAGATAAACACGGGTGTTGCAGTGGAGCAGCACCCACCCCGCCTGCGCTGCTGCAGCCCTTTGGTGCGTGTTCCCTGTTCCCGCAGGATTTGTGCCCCCTGGATTCGCGTGCCTGGAGCAAAGCACGAGGTGGGCGCCCCCCTTGCCCGGCGTGCGGGGCCGGGGCTGCGGGGCTCAGCACCCACCGGGGGCTCAGCAC
>VXAU01003691.1:636281-651475 GCA_013399695.1 Formicarius rufipectus | reverse complement strand
CGCACTCCCCGGGGGCTCAGCCCCCCCCGGGGGCTCAGCACCCACCGGGGGCTCAGCACCCACCGAGGGCTCAGCACCCACAGAGGGCTCAGCACCCCCGCGGGGGGACAGCCCAGGCGTGTGCGGCGCTGGCAGCGCCCCCGCGGCCCCCGCAGCCCGGCGGACACCGCGCACTGCCGAGGCGTGGAAGCGCATCTCCAGAAAATCATCCCGTTCCAAGTGTCTGGGAAGGACGAGGGGCAGGAGGGAGCTCAGAGAAGCTATTTTGGTCTTGGATTTCAAACCCCAGGCTGTGAGTGCCCCATCAGAGCCAAGATGCAGCAGCTCAGAGACGTGTGGAAGGGAAGGAAGACAAAAAAAAAAAAAGTGAGAAAAAACCCCAGAGATATTCCTGCTTCCTTAGGAGGTTGCAAATGTGGTCTTTGGAGGCCCAGGGATGCTGATTAACTTGCACAGGCGGGCATAGACCCTGACATCAATTAAATACTGCTGATGAGGTGAGGTCAATAGTAATTATAACCTGCTCATATCTTCATGCATTAGAGACGTATTTAATCTTTTTATTGAAAAGCTTTTTACTGAAATTATGTGGTATGATAATTTCCTGCAGTGTACTGTTTCCTATTAAGTAGATGGAAAGGCAGTAGTGGATTGCACTTAATCAGCTCTGCTTCAGTCAAGTTCCTGCTAAAGAAATACCTTTAGGCCTTCTTTGGTGGTTTGGTTATTTGCTTTATTTAAAAAAAAAAAAAAAGCATTTAAAGTGGCTTTGAAAAGGGAGATCATACTTACATCATTATTTTCACACCCTTTCCAATATGAGCCTCGGGACCATGACCACGGGACAGCTGTACTTTTGTGTTTTCCAAGGAAATCCCATTTCTGTGTGTTTTTGTCTCTGCTTGATGCTCACTGAGCTCCCAGAGGCACCTGGTTCTGCTGGAGAGCTGTGCTGGTGGTGGGAATGGGAATGTCGGGTTGGATCAGGAGGACATCATGTGCTGGAGCTGCAGAGGGAGCTCTGGTTTCCACCCGCACGCTCTCTCTGCCTTGTCCCGTACAAAGCAGCTTCGCCTCAGGGGCCACCCAGCCGTGCACAGCTCTTCCACCCAGTTCAAGCCCAGTAAGGAAAATCATTATTTTTACTGGCTGGGGACATGCTGCCCATGGCAGAGCAAGCCCAGGACCACAGCGAGGGGATGGCAGCACCAGGTGCTGTGGAGAGCAGTGGTGGGCACACGTGTGCCATCCTCCTGCAGCTGCCGCCAGCCGTTCCCAGGAAGTGGCCATGCTGCAGGTATTCACCAGCTTTGGGAAGTGCCCCTGAAACCTCACTGACCTCAACCCAGACAACTGAGAGACAGCACGGCAGCCCATGGCTCCATCCAGCTCCGGAGCAGTGACACTAGCAGGGCTTGGCAAGAGGGTCTGAAGGGAGACTGGGAACCAGTAGTGCTGGAGGGGGCGTCTGCCAGTTCACACTTGGCTGCCTGAGCTGAATGTGCATCCAGGGCAGACTGCACAGCTCCTCCTGCAGTCCTGCCTGCACTGCCTGGAGTTGCTGTGAGCTTCCTGCTGAGCTGGATTGTGTGGGAGCAGAAGCAACGGGCACTGGTGGCATCGTTTCGAGCATCACTGCTCATGCTGAGGGTGCAGGGAATTGGGCAGCTGTGCTGGTGCCCCAGGCTTTGGGACCACCTGGGTGCTGCCTGGCCACATCAGACCTTGTGGCATCATCCTGCAGCTGCTGGTTGTGAGGCCAAATCCCTGCTCCCACCTGATGAACCTGCTCCATCCACCAGCAGCTTGTGTACCTGAGCTGGAGGGGCTGTGGCTCACGTTCACGGGGCTGGAGCTTGAGGCCCCTCAGCACCCCTGGGATCCGTGTGTTAGGATGGACTAATGTGGCTTTTGGACCATGTCCATTTAATGGTCAATTGGCCCTGAGACAAATGTATTAGACTTGTCAGGGAAAGTTTATAACCCCGTTAAGTGGATTTTACAGAGGTCTGATGCAGTGGTTAGTGCTTCTGACTCAGTACTTTGCTGTTCCACAGACTTTTCAGGTGGTTTGGGGCATCCCCACCATTCCTTGCCCCCTTCTCTCCTGGTGGCACCACTCCCTGGACCCAGGGAAGGGCTGGGAAGAAACAGATCCTAAAGGCACTGAGTTTCAGATACAATGGTGACCGGAAGGATTGAGACACTCGTGGTGTTTTTGGTGATGCTTAGGAGAGCATGGCCAGGCTCAGAGTATCCTGCAGAGGAAAACATCTGTACTGGCCTTGGCCCCTCTCAAAGGTCTTGCTGCCACCTGCCCACCAAAACACCTCATTTGACTGAATAAAGCATGTGAACAGCTCTACAGGTTTGGAGTTGATGAAAATGAGCACCACACTACAAACCCTTTCAAAACAGAGACCTTGGAAACCACTGGAGGCTGACACACCTCTCCAGGTGTTAAATAAAGTAACAGTTCACAGCACGAGGTGGCAAATATCATATGTGATAACTAATAATTACATGGCACTGAAATATGACTCGTTTTCAGTGATCCTGGGTGCATGTTTATACCCTCACAAGTCACACTGGGAAAGAAGAGCAAAAGGCTTTTGAGGAGCCCTGGCCTGGCAGATGTTCTGCTGCAGTTCCTGTGAGGAGTTCTGGGGGTCACAGACCTGTTCTACCCAGTGTCCTGCAAGATTTCTAGGGGGCACAGCCTGGCTTGGCATTCCAGGGGATTTCTCAGGGACACAGCCCTGATCCACTATGACATCCTGAGAGATTTCTGTGTGTGCACAACGTGGGGCAGCCCAGTGTCTGGGGGACTGCACAGCCCAGTTCAGCCCAGTGTCTGGGGGGTTCCTGGGATTGCACAGCCCAGTTCAGCCCCCTCCTCTGATGCAGAGCACTCCGGGGCAGCCGCTGGGTCTGTAAGCTACCCAAGCCCCCCCGGCTGTCGTGCCCACATGTTGAGGGTGTGGGAGGAGTGCAGCTGTGGCTGCTGCTGGAACCACCTTGGTTCCCAAATCCGTCTGGGAACCACTGCACCCCAGCCAGGCTCCTTGGGGCAGCCTCTGGTCCTGCTCTGTCACCTGTTTAACTTCAGATATTAAGTCTGGCATTCAATTGCAGGCGGTGCTGCCAGCACGGTGGTTAAGGGCAGGGGCTGTGCTCCCTGGCTGCATGGGGCAGCACCACCAGCGGGGCTGGGGAGGCAGCACACGGCCGGGGCTGGCTGCTCACACCACTGACACCCAGCAGCGTCCCACTGTGTGCATGTTCTTCCCGGGCTTTGCTGGATAGATCTTCCCGTGAATTAATTGGAGTTTATCTTAGACTGAGAAGGAAATTCTTCTGTTTGCTATTCTAAACAATTCAGCCTAAGAGACAAAGTGGAGCCAGAATGCAGCCCCTCAACTCTTGGCATCTGATGCTGATAAGATGGATGGAGCTGAGTGGCTCCAGCTCCTCTGTTTCCTCCTGGGGATTTCCCACCAGTGTGAACTTACTGGAGCTTCCAGATCTGTTCCTGAATCTCAACAGGAATGGGGACTTCATGAAAAATTACTGGGCAAATGACAAAAGCCCCATTTGTGCACTGCCAGGCCACTGTTTTCCACCTCCCCATCCTTTGCAGCAAAGTATCAGGAATTAGTATGAATTATAACTGGATTTTAGTGTTTTAGGGACATGTGCACATGCACATAGTTACACACACAACATCCCCCCTCAGATCCATCTGTGTGTTGCTGATGGTGTATTTTTAGATGCAATGTAAATTGATCCTGTTCATGAGCTCTGGTCAGTGTGAATTGATTAAGAAAAGGAACAACAGAAAGCTTATGTTTCTGGACATTCTATACAAAGGATTAATTTCCAGGGGTTTACTTTGGAGTCCCCTTCAGGACTGATGGTAAAAACAGGAGAAGAGCTCGTGCCACCTGCACTGCTGCCCTGTGTTGTACCTCCTGCTCCCATGGGTTTAGGAGTCGTTCCAAGCTGACCTGTACCCCGGAGCCCTGAGCTGCCACAGGGCTCCACTCTATTTTGGGTGCAGGTAACTATACTTAGGGCTGAGTCATCCCTTCCAGTATCAGTTACAGGAGAGCTTAAATGGGCAGAGTGGGTGGCCAAACCTGCTGGCAGAGGATCGGGGCCACGGCGCTGACCTGGAGCCTCTCTGGCAGCCACAGATGCATCAGGCAGGTGACAGTGGGGTACCAGCCCTGGCCCCTTCTCCCTGGTTGAGCCCAGTGAAGAGCCATGGGCTGAATTCCAGTTGGCACCTGGGGACGGTGAGGTGTGTGCTGTGGGCAGGGCACCCGTGAGCCTCCACGGAGGTTCTACAGGCAACATCCCCCTGTGGGACCATCCCTTGAGGGCACTGTGGCCTGGGGTGCTACTGACAGCTGCTAGGGAAAATTCAGGTCTGCTTCCTTCTGTACATCCTTTAAGGGCAACTGCTTATACAGCCATGTTCTGGGGGATGGGACACTGGGACTCACTGGGCTTCACTGGGACTCACTGGTATTTAACCTCTTTTGGTTCCAGCAGCCTGCTGATCTTGGAGCCAAAGCAGATGTCAGAGTACTCAGTCAGGAACGTGCCCGAGGGGCTGTGGGGATGCTGGATCCTGCTGCTGTGGCACCAACCCTGCCAGCACACAGCACTGAGAAATGTTTTCCTTTGCAGCTTTATCCCCCTGCAGAAAAGGAAGGGTAGAGAACATTTTAATTGAATCACAGCCAAACAGGCAAGTCAGCTCTTCCATCTGCTCCCTGGGAGGGTTTGGGTGCTGATTTGCCTCTGTGGGACTCTCTGGACCTGTTTGCTCTGGGTTCCATGGGACACCTGTGGGTCAGGTTTCTTCTGATTTTTGCTCTGCTCTGTTGTCACTGTCAAGTGACTCTTTTCCCCAGAGTCTGAAGGAGAGGAAACAACTCAGAAACAAAGGAACATCTTGGTGAGAAGTGGTTCTTTAAGTAATATCTGCTTCCCTTAAGTAATATCTGAATATTGGTATAACTTTAAAAAAAAAGAATTTAACATTGGAAACTTTATTTTTAGTGTGTAAATGTCAAGGTGAACGACAGCTTTTCAATCTTCCCCTGGCTCCTCCTCCTCCATGCCCGAAGCTCCCACTCCCCTCCAGCACACCTCTGGGGGGCTGGAAGCCCCTTCCATGGGGAGCAGGAGGAAGATCCTGCACCACCGAGGCTGGGAGGTGATGGGGTGAGGGGTGATGGGATGGAGTTGTGATGGGCACAAGGGGTGAGGGGATAGAGAGTGATGGGGGTGATCAGGGTGATGACATTGGGGTGTTTGGGCTGCTATGGGACTGGGTCAGACAGGGGGAAGAAGCAGCCCAGTCCCTGCTCTCTCCCCTCCCCAAAGGACTTTGTTTTAAAACAAGTAGTCTTTTAAAAATCTAGGGCAAGTCAGCCTCCTGCCAAAATTAGTCTTTGTGCAAGAGCATGAGAAGGAATTTTAATGGGTAGCTGGTATGTGGGGATGAGAGGAATGACTGCTTTTACTATCTAAATGCTGTTTAAATAAGGCTGTAACATCAAACAGCTTTGCCATGCTCGCAGCTCTGTGTTACAGGAAGCATCACTGCTGCCACTCACAAATACACAAGAATGTTAAACAACAACTTTTATTTGTGCCAAACATGTCCTGACACATCTCTGAGGTGGAGGAGAGCTCCAGCACCGAGGGAGCACAGGGACCTGCTCCCCTCTGGCCGGGCTGCTGCCCCGCATTGGAAACTGCTGCAAACCCCAAGGGTTTGCCCAGCTGCACCTGAGGGGAGCAGGGAGAGGCAAAACCCATCCTGCTGCACCCAGCCAGGTCCTGGAGCCCTGTAGAGAGCCTGGAGTCAGCAAGAGGATGGGGTGGGGATGGGAACAGGGATGGGTTAGAAATATCAAACAAATATTTTCTCCTCTACAATGCAAAGTTTATTTATCTTCTGTGTATGACTGAACTTCTCCACTGTTTTTACTTAAGATATCAAAACTGAGTAGTCTACAAAGAATTAAACTTCGGTGGACTCCTAAAGGTAATCTTTGCTTCTGAAAGTATTAATAAGATAATTGGTACAAAAATGTGTTATAACCCCCAAAAGGTTCTCCCAGCTGGATCCCAGAGAGACCAAGCAAGTCCCCATCCATTTGTGCTGGGGCTGTGGCCCAGGCTTCTGGGATGCCTGGCTATGTGTGGGACTGTTCCTTTCCCTGCTCCGTTAAGGATCAAACCAGAGCTGAGGCGCTCACCCTGCGGGGGAAGGTCCTTGGGAGCAGCAGGAATCCTGCCCTGGACTTCAGTCTGCCCCTGCTCACTGCCCCTGCCTCGGGGAGGAGTGTGCAGGGTGGCTGCTGCTGCGGGCAGAGTCATCAATGGAAAGGAGGAGCCTTCTATGAATTATTAACATAAACAGCTCTGCTGTGACTTGGCTCTAGGGAAATGCCAGGAAGGGTAAATGGTGTTTCCAGCACTTTAAATGAGTGGATCTTCTGGTGGTCACTCAGGGACATGAGGATGCTCCCACAGGAAGGCAGCAGTCACTCGGGACCTGGGAATGGGTGGGAGTCTCTGCTGGTTCCCAGCTGGGGTGTCTGACGTGTGCCAGGGCTGCAGGACGTGCTGCCGGTGGCTGTGGTGGGCACTGGGGCACCGCCACCTTGCAGAGGGGTGACACCGTTCCCCGCGGAGCCCTGTGTTGGTGTGTGTGCCCCAGGGGATATAAATACACCCGACACTTCCCTGTCCTCTCGGTGCCTCACACGGAGGCACTGCTGGGGCTGGTGACACCCACTCTCAGCTGCCACGAACGGCGCAGCCCGCGGGGATTTATACTCCTGCCGGCAGCCTGGGCTCAGTCCCAGCCGTGCTGAGCACCCCGTGTCTCTCCTGCCTCGGCCCCGGCCAGGCTCAGCCCTGTGGGGATGCCAGCACGGGCAGCAGGGCTGGGACCCCCCAAGGCAGTGGGGCTGGACACCAGTCCACGTGGCTGCTGCTGCTGCTGCTTGGGGGAAAACCCCACAGAATGTGTCCCTCCTGCCATGGCCTCTGAGTCCTTCTTCCAGCCCAGCCTGAGCTCAGCCCCATCCATACCACAGCCTTCCTGGCATCTCCCTCCCACTGCCATCGGAGCCAGAGCCTGGTGCTGGCAGCAGGAACCTGAGCTGCACAGTCTGAAAAACCCCCATTTATTTCATTATTTTTCTGTTCTGCCCATCGCTTCTCTCCACAGACTGGACTTTGTTTTCCTAATGCTGCAAAGTAAAGTTTAGAAACAAACATCCCCTGGGTTCATGCACTGCCCCACCTCTGCCAGGGTCACACAAACTGTGTTTGCCCACCCGGGACAGGGTGAAATGAAGCCATTGTGGTGACTGGTCAAAGGTTGGACTCAATGATCGTGGAGGTCTTTTCCAACCTAAATGGTTCTGTGACTCTGTGAAACCAGAGAGAAATGCACAGTGAACACAGGTATTAAATCTGGTGTTCACACACTGCCTGTGCCTGCTCGTGGCAAACACAACCAGCCAGAGCAGAGTCCTGCAAACCCCCATGCCTCTGGACCTGCCTGACTGTGCCTTTGGAGATTTCTGTGCTGAGGGCAAAGAGGCTGTCGGGTCTTAGCGGATGTTGGATGGGAAAGGGAATTTTGGAAAGGCATGGAACAGCATGATTTTTTGAAAACATAATTCTTTCACCGGTGAGAAAATTTGGAAGGGATATTACAGCAAAGCTGAAACACTTGCATGAAGGACAAAGATAAACCAAGAGGAAAAAAAATAAAAAGAACGCTAACTAAATCTTAAAATAAGGTGAAATCAATGAAATACATTAAACTCCCTGTACCTGCTGTTGGCACCCCAGAACTGCTATCAGAGCCCACATCTGGGCCTTCACTTTGTAAGGTCAAGATGTCTTCCAGCAGAAGTGGGGTCCTGGCAGCCTCTGCCCAGCTCCTCTGAGACCCCTGAGCTGTCCCAGCAGCATCCCCTGCCCAAGGGCTGCCACAGGGACCTGCAGCCCGTGCCATGACAAGGGAACAAGACAAAACTCCACATGGTGTGGAGTTGAGGCAGCTGCAGGCAGTGAAATGAGTCAATGGCACGAAAATACAGCTTGACACAAAACATGAAATACCTACATGGCAGGCAAGGCACAACTGGAAGGGGGTTCCGTGGTTTAATTGTATTTGACATGCTAAGCTGTTTGGAAGGAACACTCTCTCTGCTTCCTGCAGCAAAACCAAGATGCAGCAGCCACTGCTGAAGAGAAAAGGCAGTTTCTGTAGGGCAGATTTTAATGTTTCCAGGGAAAGGGACTGGCTGAATGCTGGGACTGGGAGAGGGCTTGGAGTGCGTGGGAATGGGGCAGCAAGTCAGCCTGCTGCCTGTGGAACCCCACAGGTGTGGGGTCTGTGCCACCTGAGGACACACTCACCCCAGACATCATGGAATCACAGAATCACAGTCAGGTTTGGGCTGGAAGGGACATTCAAGACCATTCCCTCCCAACCCTCTGCCATGGGCAGGGACACCTTGCGCTGGATGATGTTGCTCCAAGCCCCATCCAACCTGGCCTTGGACAACCTGTCCAACCCTGTCCAACCTGGCCTGGGGCAGCCTCAGCTCCTCTGGGCAACCCCTGCCAGGGCCTCACTGCCCTCCCAGGGAAGAATTCCTTCCCAATATCCTACCTAACCCTGTTCCCTGGCAGTGGGAAGCCATTCCCCCTTGTTCTATGACCACATCACTACACAAGTTCAGCCCCTAAGATGAAGCATCACTCATTTATTCATTTATTTTGATTCTCAGTTGATCCACCTGATTCCTCTTCAGGTTTTAGATTTTATTTACACACATTTATTTTTAATATTTTGCAAACCATTTGTGATCTATTTCTAAGGACATATCGCTGCCTGAAGAATCACCTGGAAATGTGAATTAAGCCCAGTAACACAAAAGGCAGAAGACGTTTCATAATGTTATTGGGGCAGCTCCAAATGAGTTGCTAGGTGAGGTGCTGCTGTGCCAGCACTGCTGGGCTGCACTTCTGCTGCCACTAAAAATAGGTGCAGCTTCAAACCCAGTGCATGTACATGTAACAGCCTTGTGCTCTACTATAAGACAAAAGTATTTTATTATTTTTATTATAAGTATTATATTATTTTATTATTTATGTATTAAAATTATAGACAAATAAGAGGATTTGTTACTGTTTAATTAAAGGAGTTACATAACCTGAGTGTAAATACAAAGTAGCACTGTCCCCACAGATACTGCAGTCAGATTTCACTAGTATTTGCACAAAAATTTAACCTAACAATATTAAAATCACTAGAAAAATAAGCCTTTCCATGTATATCCTTGAAACACACAGTAATTCAAAGCTACATAACACATGATGGTTGGAATTCACCAGTCTTATGTCCTCAAAGTATTTAAAATCGCTGTGCCCATGCAGACAGGGTCTAGAAATCCTCTGCTGTGGCAGAGTTTGAGTTGGTGCAAAGCACCTGAAGGTAGAAATAACACAGCAAAGGTAGGTGGGGGGAAGTTGACCTGTTCCAGCAGCAATGCTTGTAGTGTGGGATTTCCCCCAAAGTTAAGGGCTCTTATCACGTGCCTGAACCAACATCCACCTGCCAGGCAGACGTCCCTCTGCAGCTCACCAGTCCCAGTGCTTGCACCAGCCCAGTTTGAGCTGGCTGATCAGGAGCTTGCATTACCTTTCCATACTCATACCCAACTTCAGGTCTAAAGTTTCCCTCAAATACGTTACCAGAGGTGAAGGCAGCTCACCAGGACACCCAGGGTACCCTCCTGCCAAAAGCAGAGCCAGGTGCTACTCATTCCCCATCCTTCTCCATTAGTTCATCAACTTGTTATATGAACTGGATGAAAACAAAAAATCCACGGTGCTGTGTCATGTAAATGTACAAGCTGACAGCAGCTCACGTGGAGGTTCATACTGATTTCATGCTGTGTTAAAGATATGTAAAAGTCACTGGGCACAAATGAGAAGAAACATGAACCCCATGAGCTGCAGGAAGCAAATACAGCTCATGAAGGAGAGTCAGTGGTGGTGTGGATCACTGCAGAGTGCTGTGGCAAAAGTTAAGCTCTAAATAACTATTTACTTCAGTCTTAGTGGTGTCTCCAGTGAATGATTTGTAGTTATTAGAGGATGACCAGACATACTCAGGGGAAATATAGGTTATATGCATGGCCACAAAATCAGAACATGATTAATCTCGTTTGATAGTCATAGGCTGTACAGTATGAGGGAAGGTGGAACTTTCAGGTGGTCACATAGTGAGATGATGAGCTGAACCCTGTTCCTAGTAATCACAACCCATCATCATCACTGATTATTAATTGCCAGCCCAAAGGCCAGAGCTGTGGTTGCATTCTCTTCACATATTGGATGGATCAGAAACTCCAACTGAGTGGCGAAGGGAAAGGTCTCTGACTATGCCCATCTCCAAGTTGTAGGATAAACACAGGGATCACCTTGGGCCTCTAAGGCTGGTAGACTGTCTTCCACAAGCACATTATAGAAAGGATCAGTTTTACAACAGACTTGCCAAGTTCCCCAGGAATTCATGGCTCTGCTTGGGTGCCCAATCTCCCCCGTCTGGCCAGTGTCCTCCCAGATGGGACACCCAACACACACGGTTCTGTTGTTTCAGTAGATGTGGGAGGAGACAGGAATTCGGTGGGATTTTGCAGTGGCTCCAACTACCCCATGCCAAATCCAGCAATGCTATATAACAGCTCTATAGGAGGCTGTGAGGTTCAGCTCTGTGTTCCAGTGGGATTCAGCAGTGGCTGTGACATCTCAGCAAGTACAGCAGGAGTCACAGGGCACAGGAGCTGAGAAATGGAAAATCAACCATGTGTTAAACATGTTTAATGACCCTTCTCAGTGTGTGGTGGGAGGCTCCTGAACATGTCCACGTGGGAAGCTGTGAGTGCTGCTTCCTCAGCAGTGAAAGGGACCTTCATCCAATAAAGTGCCTGAACAGACCTCAGTGCTGAGCTGGTGAATCATCCCAAGTGCTCCATCCCCTTTGGCCAGGCGAGGAGCACCAGAGCTCTGGTGGGTTCCCCAGGGGAGCACAGGCACCCTGCAGGCGTGTGAGGCTCAGCAAACTGCAGCCAAGGTGGCCCAACAGGGTCCCCAGGCTGGACCTCCCTGGTCTGTCTGGACATGGGTCATTCCCACCACATGTCCAGCCACCTCGAGCTGGGTTCTGTCCCCCTCAGACTCCACACACACGGTGACAGTCGGCCAACTCTGCCCTGTGAAAGAACCAGATTGCAAAAACACCCTAAGCAAATGCAGAAGGCCCAACCTGGGTGTGCAGTTCTGCATTCTTCTGGGGCTGTTTGGGATCTTTTTGCCACCATGAACTAGTGGAACATTTTATTTCCCAACTGAAAGAGAGAACTCAACTAAGAAACACTGGGAAATGAACAGGATTTTCAACACAGAGAAGCAGATTCAGAGAATATCCTATTTTTATGCTCCCTTTCTGTGCAATTCATCTGCCATTCCAAACAAGACGTGCCTCAGCTGAATGAAGCCTCAAATAATCACATAATAGGAGAAGTCATTTATTGTGAATCAGGCTCTTTCTGTGGTATATAAATAGTCTGTGCTGTTCCATGGGCTTTGTCAGTCAGGATTAATTAGCAATTGACCCTTGGTTGGGATTTCTTCAGTACCTCTACATTTTTCATAGGACTAAATGAGCTCTACACGTTGTGTTAAGAGGCTTCCTAAGCTGGAGTTTCATTTAGCTCTAGGCTATACACCAGCACTTTAATTTATCACCAGGTTACATATCACCAGCGAATAGTCAGGGTGGAATCGAGTTTATTATAAAGATGTTCTGTTAGAAGACACATTATTACAGTGATTGAAACATGCTCTTCAATTTTCCATTAATGCCCAATTCTGAATATGACCACGGAGAACCACACTTTACATACTTTACATTTAGCATTCTAATAAATAAGTTCAATAAATAGGGATTTTGCAGGTGAAGCCGTATGTGTGAACAGAAGCTGCTTTACAATGTTGTCAAAAAATAACTAGAGCTGCTCTCATTTGTTACGAACCACTGGAAACTGGTAAGTAAAATATAAATATTTTACCCTTACTATGAAGACAGAAGGAACAAAGATCAGTTAAAATCATCTTTAGGATTACACAGAACTTAATTTCATACACTAAATCCATAATTCTGAGCATGCTTTTATACTGCTTTTAGCACAAAATATTTTCAAATACATTTATTAAAAATATGAGAAATGAGTGAGACTGCCATGTAAGATTTTGTCTGTGCCTGATCACTAGCTCTCTTGTGTTACACAATATTGCAGTTTGGCTAATTTTGGATGAACTATTTCACATTTGGAGAAGATCTATAATAAAGGGCCAGATTTAGTCTTTAGTATATTGCAACATGTTGTTAATACAGTAACTTGTTTGCCAAAGTACAAAAAAAATTCATTCCCTCCCCCAATTACTGTTATATATATATGTAATATATATAAAATCCATTTATATTATCCATTTTAATAATTATTTTTCTTGAGAAACAACTCTCGAATTGTCTGTGAAGACTGCAGGAACAGCACCATCCTCATACCAAACGCAGGTAACTCGAGCCCCCGTCCTGTGCTTGCCTGGCAGGGTCAGGTATTTCCAGCACACCCATTTCTCCCGTTGCCCCCGTGCAGAACTCGGCAGGGCTCCCAGTGCCACGGGGGGATCCTGGCAGCCCCTGGGCCAGGCAGCTCGTGTGGCATGGCCTGGCCAGCCCAGCCTGTGCCTGGCACGTCCCTTTGGCTACCCTGGCACGGAGCAGGATGGGTCCCCCCAAGACACGGCTCTGGGGACACCGTGCCCGAGGGGACAGCTCCCCTGGGAACCCCCCGCCTCTGAAGGGGTCCAGGCTTGTCGTGAACAACCATCGCAATCCAAAAGCACAACCATGCACACACCAGCAAGCCTACCTTTAGTAAAACACCAGCACTGAAAGAGGACTGAACCATAAATGCCACCAAACTATCAAATAATTATCAGCACTAGAAAGAATAAAACTGTAAATGATAACTGCATCGTGACTTTGATTTAAATCCTTGTATACAACAGCGAAAGGCTTGGGCTATGACTGAGCCTCAGAACAGAAGATACTGCTCTTATTTCTATTTCCTATTTTTAAAGACAGGCTGACTGAGAACATTTTTGAACGTGGGAGACTAAGTCATTAAACCAGAAGCATTTGGCTTGCTTTCCTCCTTTAGGGGATTTACTTCATTTTACTTTATCTGACACAAGTCAGAAAGAAATGAGACTATTGAAGGAAAGCTGAATTTTGACATGTTATTTTGCATTAGAATCCTTCCACTGACTTAGTTAAACTTTTTCCAAGATCAGAAAACAAGGCTTTACCAAAAAGGAGTTTGAGCCTGGTAGATTTTCCGCACACACTTGTAGCCCTACAGTCTCCTACTGCCTCAAAGAGGAGCATTTTTCCAAACTGTTCCCAAATCTTCTGCATTTGTTCACAAACTGGTATCTCCATTCTGTTTACACTCTGATAAAATATTGAGAGTCATTTCCTCACTTTTGGACTGCACGTTGTGGTCGCTCCTCCTGGAGGATTTCCTGGTTGCCCTGGAAAGCCGCCTTCGGAAGGTGTCACCTGCCAGGAAGTAAAGGATGGGGTCGACGCAGCTGTTGAGGCTGGCCAGGCCCCTCGTCACTTGGTAAGTGGCATAAACCTTATCGTTGAAGGCACACATATCTGGAGTCTGAAAATCCACCCTGGCCCTTAGATTTAAGGTCTTCATCACATGGAAGGGAAGGTAAGACACGGCAAAGACTGTCAACACGATAATAACCAGGTAAATTGACTTTCTCCTGAGAGGAGAATTGTCCAAATCTTTGTAAATCAAAGCTTTCACGATGAGCCCATAGCAACCAAGAATCACTATGAAAGGGATGCAGAACATAAGCACCGTGGTGCACATGCTGTAAATGAAGTAACTTCGCAGGTAATCATCGGCTGTTGTGTCATAGCACGTTATGGTTTTATTTTTCCTTATCCCGGTTCCCGAGTAGAAGAGTATTGGAGAAATCACGGCCACCACCAGGACCCAGACCAGGCTGCTGATGTACATGGCGTTCTTCTTCTTCAGCCTCCCCAGCGACTTCAGGGGGTGCACCACGCCCGTGTACCTGTGCACGCTTATGCAGGTCAGAAAGAGAATACTGCCGTACAGGTTCACGTGGAAGATGAACCTTTGCAGCTTGCACATGATATCGCCGAAGATCCAGTCTGTTTTGTTGAAGTAGTAAAAGATGAGGGCGGGCAGAGTCAAGACATACAAGAAATCGGCCAGTGCCAAGTTGAACATGTAAACTGAGATGCCGCTCCAAGGCCTCATGTGGAAGACAAACATCCAGATGGCCACACTGTTGCCCAAAAACCCAGTGATGAAGACCAGAATATAGACGGTGGGCAGGTAATAGAACTGGAAGCCGGTTTTGGTCAGAGAACACTTGGTGATGTTTCCCACAGACCAACCACTGCTGGATAACAGGTTGGGTTCAGTTCCATTCAGAGCAGCAGAGAGAAGGACTTCGGTCATGATCCTTCCCCCAGAGTCACATAGGTCTGGGGTGAAGCAACGAAGTCTCTAAAGGAACAGTAACGCATCTGAAAAAAAAGGAAACATCAAAGGAAACCTCGCTGTAAGGTGAGCCCTGCCCTGGTTTTCCTTGGAGGCTTCCGAGCGGCGCTGCCCGGCAGAGCGTCCCCCGCAACACCGGGGCCAGCCGGGACCCGGGGACAGGAGCGCCCGGCCCGGGACGGGGAGGGGGACAGGGCCGACTGGGGGCAGCGGGGCCGGAGGGGGCTGAGGGACCGATCGGGGGCTGCGGGACCGATCGGGGGCAGAGGCGCCGACCGGGGGCAGCGGGGCCGACCGGGGGCAGCGGGACTGATCGAGGGCAGCGGGGTCGATCTGGGGCAGTGGGGCCGACCGGGGGCAACGGGGCCGATCGGGGGCAACGGGGCTGACCGGGGGCAGTGGGGCCGATCAGGGGCAGCGGGGCCGTCGCTCCGCCTGCGCCCCTCGCCGCTCCGCCCGCCC
>VXAU01003691.1:578521-635964 GCA_013399695.1 Formicarius rufipectus | reverse complement strand
CGGCGCCGCCGCTCCCCGCCCGCGGCACCGGCGGCCGGGACGGGACAGGGACCGGGACGGGGCTGCGGCCGAAGTGGGACGGGGTCGGTGCGGAACGGGGCTGGGGCTGGAGTGGAACGGGGCTGGGGCTCGGGGCACCGGCACCTGCACTCCGAGCTCAGAGGGAAGCGGCGCTGGGGCGGAGCAGGCGGCGGTGCAGCGCTGGCGGTGCCGCGGGTGCGGAGTCGAGGGCGAGGCCGGTGCCCCGGGCACAGCCGCCCGCCGCTGACTGAGCGCAGCCCCGGCGGGACGACAGACAGCGCTGGCCAAAAGGCAGCGTCCCCTGAGCCCTCTCAGTGATGGGACAGGGGGACGCCATACCAGGGCTAAGACCCCTCTGTCCCTCGTCTTCGCCGGAGCTCCAGTGAGTGCTGCGGGTGCTGCTCCTGAGCTGCCGCGAGGGGTGGAACAGCCCTTCCCTGATTTTGCTTTCACTCAACCCTTTGAAATCTGCTCTGCAACCCAGTTTAAGTGACACGAACATGTTAATTGCTGTAAATGGAACATCTGAGCAGAAATATGCTCTACTGACCTCTAATTAAGCGCTATACATTTGGCACTTGAGTCAGAATACAGTTATTATTTATTGTCTTAGCAAAACACAATCTGCTGGTTTCAGCCATTTCTTCCTCGTTCCCATTTTCTCTAAGTGTGGTGGGTGAGACATGAGCCAGTCAGAGCTGTTCTCAGCTCAAAGCTGTGTTCTAGACAGAGCGTTATTAGTCCTTCATGAATATGTATTCATTTCTCAAACTTTTGAGTCTGTTTAAATTATAAAACTTCTTTGCTGGGAAAGCTTAATTGGGAAATCAGCTGCATATTGTACCCATGTGGGAATATGCAAGTTGCCGCAGATGGAGTTGCCGGCCTGGCTTTGCTTTTGGGGCAACTTACACAGGCTGAAGCGTTGAAGCAACTACCTCCAATTTTGCAAATATAATGTCTTTTCGTCTTGATGTTAGGTTTTTTCCTCTTTTGTACTCATCCTCTAACTGCTTGTTCTCTACTTTAAGATTCTTTTAAATTTTATTACAAATTGAATGTGAACAGGAAGGAAAGTGAAAAAGACAAGAAGAGCAACACCTGTAAAATCTGTGTTGTACAGCAAACCCAATTTGCAGAGCTGTTCTGTGGTGCCCTCTAGGATTTGAGAGCACAGGAGAAATGAATCCTGAGTCTCGGCATTCCCACAAGAGCAAACATCCAACCCACAAACCAGACACACAGCTAATGCAGTACAATCGTATCAAGCCTACCATGCTGGTTTAGAGAAAAGCCATCTTGCTCCTTGGAGAATCAGCTGCATGACCCAAAGCAGAGTTTATTTCAATAAAGAACTTGCATTATTGTGTAAAAAATTAAAAAGAATATGCAAAGCAATGCTATTAGTAGAGGAGAAGCCTTTTAGTTTCTCCCTCCCTTTGTAATTGCCATTTCATTAGTGACTTTCACTGTCCCACTGCTCACTGCAGCTTCTCGTGGCAGCTTCCTCGAGTTTCCCATCTTGAGCAAATTTTGACTCATGCGATAGCATCAGTAAATATGCACTGTGAACTCCAGCCTGTTTCCCTCAGTCACCCAAGCAGTGCTGCAAATCTGAACCAAATTGAAGCAGTAAATCCGAAAGCACACAGCTGCCAGGGAAGGAGGCATTCCTGGGATTTGTGCTGGTGCTGGAGCCGGGCTGAGGTGCAGTGAGGCTGGACACGAAGACCCTGCTGTGCTGCCAGAGCACAGGCAGGAGCAGGAGTGAGCAGGAGGATGGTCTGTGTGTGCTGGGCTGGCCAGGGCTCCTGTGACCATGTTCACATCAACCTCAGGGGTAACACTGACAGGATACCCCCTGATGAAGCCATGGCTGCACAGAGAGATGACACATTCGTGGGCAGAGGGTTCCTGTGGGACCAATATATGTACTCAAGGATGAATACCAAAGTGCAGCTCTGAGGAGAAGGACTTGAGGTGGTCGGTTGATGGGAAGCTCAACATGCCCTGGCCATGTACACTGGTGCCCAGAAACCCCCCATGCGCTGGGCTCATCCCACAGCATAGGCAGCAGGTGAGGGGACATTCTACCCCTCTGCTCCGCTCCAGTGAGACCCCACTGGCATTCCTTTGGACCTGCCAAGGAAGTCTCCAGACACGTGCAGCCTGTGCTGTTTAGTCCGCTCATCCCTGCAGCCCCAAGGGCAGCCCACAACCTCAGCGTGGCCCTCCCGAGCCCACTGGCCCTGGGGATGGAGTTCTCACATTTTGGGTTTGTGCATTCTGACTGCAGTGCTTCAACTGCAAAAGGTCTAAACACTTCCATGAGTAAAGAAGGAGGCAGATTTTTTCACAGCCACACTGTTCCATGTCTTTATCCACAGCCAGCAAACGAGTGCCTTCCTGCTTGCCATGCCGAGCTGTTCTTATTTTGGAGCACAACATGAAGCATCTTGCATTAGCACCTTTCTCTCCATCGCTCCAGCATATGCCTGGAGCTGACTTGGTTTCTGTCTAGTAGAGCTGAATTCCTTCCAGCTCAGCCTCTTGATGCACTTTATGCAAAATTTGGGATTTTATACTACTGATTTCCATTAAACGGAATGTTTTGTTCCATTAACAGCTGATTTAACCCAAATGGATGATATATCTCTAATGAGGAGTGAAAGCATGTTGGAGTACAAATGGAAATTCCCAGTCAGTACAATTAGCACTGAACTCTCACAGTGTGGGGGAGTGTAAAGGGAATGGGCTGGCCATGAATCCAGCTGTTTCTACCTGATAGTCTTGGATATCAGAAAGATGAAGGTGCAGACATCAGTATTTCAGTGTGCTGGTATGAGCAAGGGGCCTGAACCAGGAACAGACTAACTGGTGGAAAGGAGCCCTGTAAAAGATCATCACAATGCCTGCTCATACATATTTGTGTGTATATTTATATATATATATATATATGTATATGTACACAGACACAGAGTGTAAAAGGCATGCTGTGTCTCACTGCTGGAAGGGTCAGGTGAGCACAGAGTTTAGAGGCCAAACCACTCTCAACTCCCCACCACAGAACATCTTACCTGCTGCAAAAATGCCTGTTTCACATTTCACCTGAATAGATTTTTGATCTACCTATTTGCTTCTGGAGAGCTTCATTGCCCTTCACCTTAGGAAACTCTTTAGTTCAAACAATGCTTTACTGAACTACGTTTTCTTTTTTGAGTCTCTGAAGGTTCATTTCTTCCTTTTTCATGTGTCTCAGAAGACAGCACCTCTTCCCAGCACCCCTTATACACCCTGCAGGCTTTCCACAGGGAGCCTGAAATACAATTTATTTTAAAATACAACTGCCTGCAATGTTTAAAATACTTTACGGTATTCCCTTTGCAACACTACATTCCCTTCTCCTCTTGTGAAGGGCAGGTTTCTGGCGAGCAGCCGCAGGGTCCCCGTGGCACAGAGCACCGCGGGAGCCGCTCTGGTGCAGAAGGGAGGTGGTGACCCGTTTGTGGGGTGAGAGGGCAGCAGGAACACGGGCAGCAGGGGTTGACCCGCTGTGCAGCCTCCCTGGCACCGCTCCGAGCGAGCCTGGCACGGCGCAGATCCTCCCACCGCCTCTGTTTGCCTTTCCTCGGAAAACAAACCGGGGAAACGGCAGCTCAAGAGCTGATAAGAAGGATTAGACGTGTCCAGGGCAGATACGACATGCTCGGCTGGCGGGAGGCAGGTCCCAACCCAGCTCCCAGCCCGAGCCCGGGTCCTGCCAGCGGGACGGGGGCCCGAAGCCCCCGCGGGGGAACCGTGTTCGCTCCCTGAGGACACCCCGGGACGGTGTGGCCGGGGGGGCGTCGGGCTCTGCTCCCAGGTAACGAGCAATAGCACAAGATGAAGCAGAATCAAGCTTGCACCGGGGAACATTTAAATTGGATACTGGAAAAATTTCTTCACTGAAAGGATTGTCCAGCCCCGGCACAGCTGCCCAGGGCAGTGGTGGAATCCCCATCCCTTGGAAGGATTTAAAAGCTGTGTGGACATGGAATAGTGTCAGCTTTGGCAGTGCTGGGGGAGTGGTTGGACTCAATGGTCTTAGAGGGCTTTTCCAGCATAAATGGTTCTGTGATTCTATGATTCAAAACTCCAGTGGTGTTTCTGTCCTGTGCTTGCTGTCCTTGCAGAATGGAAGCTGCTGTCCTTGGAGACTGTCAACCCACAATTTAGGCGGTGACAGAATCCTGCTGTGCTCCAGCCCTCCAGGGGACACCCCCTCCAGTGCCTGCTGTGGCCCAGGGAGCAGCTCCCTTCCCGTCAGCTTGAGAGGAGCTGGCTCCTTTCTGCATTTTTAATGTCTGAGCTGACATTTTGCTGTCTTGAAAACAAAAGCTGTTCATAAGCTAATTAAATAGATCTCACACACTATCATGTACACCCCCAGGGAGCCAGAGAGTCCCAACAGGGAGTGAACTTTGTGAGGCAGAATGGCACAGTATTGTGCTGGCAAAAGATGATAATTCTATAATCAGTTGTGGTTGATGTGGTGAGTGTCCAGCATGGGAGGACAGAGTGCCGGATCCATAAGGCCCAGGTGAATGTCCAATGGGAATCTCACATAGTCCCACGGGCTGGAATACTACACACCTTTTCATCTTTCTCTTGCCTTTTTAATATTACAAATCAACAAGGATAATGAAGCTGCTGTTCTGGAGTCCCTTCTGTACTCCAGAATATGCAAATGGTTTGTGATGGCGCTGCTGCTGTGATGCCTTGTGATACAGCACAGCAATAATTGGAGTTAATAGAGGTGACTTATTAATCCTGGTAGAGCAACTATACTTCCAGAGTCTAAAGATAACTCAGGATCCTGGAAAACTTGTTCTAATTACAGCAGGGAGTAATCTTACCTCCTTCCTATATTGCCACTTTAAACTGAAATTACTATTCTCGGTAGAAAAGCTCTTTTGTTCAGCTCCCAGCCAAGAAAGGCAGTTCTGCTGAGATGTTAACTCACCTTATACTGTTTCCTCTAATGGCCAAGAAGACAAACACGCTGGAAACAGAGAAGATCACATACCAGAAGAGACAACATTAAATACTGCAATTAAGAACCTGCTACCTAATGCATGGGGAGGATGAAGGGAATGAATGTGGAGTTGCCCCTGAGGTGCTATGACCAGAGCTATGACCCAGCTGGCAGCACAGTCACTGGGCCATCAGTGGGGCTCTGCAGGTTCCTGGTGCCTCTTTCCAGTCCTGCAAGGCTCCTTGTGGTCCCCCAAAGCCTTTTGCACCCCTGGTTCCCTGCAGTGAAGCTAGATTTCCCCAAAAGGCTGAGCCCTGACTGTTCCAAGCCCCATCTCTGGTTTTCTCTGGAGCCAGCTTGCGAGGCAATGCCCAGTCCTGTGCCTCTGCATAATGGAATGGGTTGGACCTTTTTAGCCAGGTCTCTGCCTGTTTCTCCATTAGCTGGGTAAAAAGCCTGCAGTGGGAAGGCAGTTGTGTTTTCCCAGTGCAGTGAGGGCTGTGAAGAAGCTGGAGTTGGATGGAGCAGAGGCAGCCCGTGTTCAAGGAGCTCCATGGTACCACTGGTACCAGCCCTGCTGCTGCTGGGAGTTTTCAGGCGGAGCATTGTTAGCTCTACACTTAATGTCAGTGATCTCATTTGAGGCAATGGAGAGGGATGTGAGAGCCACGTTTGCTCAGACTGACTCTTTGAAACCAGGAGTTTTGCATAAGTCCTCGCTCATCCCTCCTCACCTCCCAGGCAGGTTTCACTCTGTCTCACCTCCTGTGGGTACATATGGTCAATGGGTACAAGCAGGCACCCACTCCAGCAGCAGGGATTTGGTAATCAGTGGTAAAAGCAAACCCTTGGTTTTTCCTGGATAGCAGCAGCAAACCCTGCTCTGAGGGGACCTGTGATGTCTCCTGGAGGACATCTCTGGCCACAGCCAAGGCCAGCAGTGCCTTTGCTGGGAAACACTTGTGCTGTGGGATGACTGGTGCTGATGGCAACGGTTTGCTGTTTGTGTGAGGAAATTTTGTAAATGCCCATTCCCAAGGTTTCCAAGGCTGCCAAGAGCCAGTGCTGCCCCGGGCACTGACTATCAAGCCTGGAACAGAAATCAAATGTGGCTCAAAAAATATCTGCCATTGCACCATTGTCACATCATAGAGGTCACAAACATCACCTGCTGATGTTTAGCAAATATTAGAAAATATGGTAACATTGGATTCTTAATTGAATATCATCTTTGGTTTTTCTTTATAGACTTGTTTAGATGTAGGCAAATTTGTTTCTGGATGTTTTAATGTAGTTTTGATGAGCTCTTCTATTTGATTTCTTCAACCCTGAAAATCCAGAATAGCTAAAATCAGCACTGACTCAGGTGTTAAATTTTCCAGCTCTAAAGAAGATGTTAAAACTGATCTGGGAGAGCTTTTTAAAGCTAAGATGATGAAATCAGAGGGCAGTAATGTAATAAAGAGATGAAAGCTCAGCATTTTGCCTTTCCATGGGCTGGAAGAAGCCACAACATCAAGTCCAAAGCTGTGGAGGTGACTCTCACTGCTGCTGCCAAACCCACGTGCTGAAGCCCTCCAGGGCAGTTATCCTTCCACTTTCCCTGACTCCCCACGCACATTTCCCTTCCCGGTCAGTTCTCCTGGAGTCGGTGTCAGTACAGCAGGGGCTCCCCGCCGATGGCTCACCCTGCTCGGCCCGTCCGCCCCGCGGGGCTGCGGAGCGCCCGTGCGCCCCGTCGGCTCCGCCGGGCTCGCTGCCCGGCAAGTCCTGCTGTCCTTCCCTTGTTCCTGAGTTCGAGGGCTCAAAGCACCCAGTAATGACCGGTCAACGGTTTGTCTAATGGATCTGAAGACCTACTTTGGCACTGGTGTTACAACAAGGTTTAATTAGGGGAAGGAAGTGCCCCGGAAATACCGGTCATGGAAATGGAAACCGAATCATTCAGTTTAATGCTGCCACATAATGAGTCCTGAATTTTTAACGTGATGCCAATTCTCTTTCTTATTTTATTTTGGGAATATCTGAAAATGCGATAATGACAAAGAGGTGTCAGGAGTTAAAGCATTAAAGGTGTCTCTTTTTTTTGTTCTCTCTTCCAATGGTTATGAAGCCGATGGGGGTAGGAGCACCCTGAGCAACACCTCTGCACTGATGTCTCCACAGCCAGACCCTTTTATCCCTTCTCCAGCTATTGTTCCCTTCCTCATTACCCCGCAGCTCGTTGTCTCTCCAGCCTCCCTGGCCTCCTTCCTGCGGGAGCTGCTGCATGGGCTGCACTCACTCCTCATTATCGGGATGCTCTTGGCTGGTTTCTATCCTGTCCCTCATTACCAGGATGCTCTCGGTTGGTTTCTGTGCTGCCTCTGGATGAAGCTGAGCAGATGAACACTTTCCTGCCTTGGAGCACTTGGGCACCTGCCCGCTCTGTAGCTCAGTGACACTTCTGTGTGTACACAACAACCAAAGGTAAAACTCAACAGCTTCCACTGATGATGAGGAAGAGGACGATGCCGAGGAACAAACGCAGATACGCAGCAGTACCTGAAACAGAAACCCTTAAAGCTCATCCTCAAGGACAAAGAAATGTCAGCTCAACCCTTACTGACAGCAAAGCCCCGGCACTCCTCACCAAGGCCATGTCCAATACAGGGGGCTGTGGCTGAAGCAAGAGCTGCAGCCCTGCAGTGCTGGTGGGGGATGGCCCTGCTGCAGGGACCCCTCTGCTCCCACATCCTCTCCTCCCTACTGAAATTCCAAATACAAATAGACACATCCAGTTTGTATCCAAGTCATAACTCTCTGCATCTCTCTGGCAGTGGGACCCTTTGCATCCTCCACCCAGGCAAGGCCAGCACCCGCTGCCTGCTGCAGGCACATCTTCCCCTCCTGCCTTCCAACCTCGCTGCACTAATGCTTTCCATCCCTTAATGAATGATTGTTTATTGAGCTCTTAAGGGATTAACCTTTGGCTTTTCAATTTGGAGCTTCAGGAGCTTATTCCATGAGCCCAGTCTAAAACTGTACTTTAAAAAATTGCTGGTATAGATAATCCTTTTTATAATCTCTAGAATTTGACTGGAAGAACCCACTGTTAAGGAAAAATACCTCTGTTAATGTTCAAACAAAAGTGAGCCTGGTTGCTGCCATACAAACCTTTTAAAGCTATTAATGATTGATTTTAATGCCTCATATTTAATGGGAGGGCAAGATCAACACTGACTTAAAACCATAGCAGACCGGGAGGTGGAAAAGCATAACCTCCTCTGGGAGTTTCTCTTTGCTGCTTTGATTTCTGATAGAAGAGAAATCGATTATAAATGAGGCAGAGGTATAAGAGCTGCACTTCAGAACTGCAGAGATGGTTCTGATAAGATCAACACCAAACATTTCTGCTGTGTCAGAGGAGCTTTCATCCTTCATGCCCAGGACCAGCATCCTGGCACAGAGCGTGGGGGGTCTCTATTGTTGGATTCCTTCCCCCTCTCTGATGAGTCTATTGCAAACCAGAGATTGACATTTTTTACCATGTTCTGGTGAGAAAACCAATGAATGTACAGGGCAGACAGGGATTTAGTCCTAATTTAACCCAAAAAATTGGCATGGGCAGGAGGAGCAGAGAGTGACACCTCTGCAGCAGCAACCCCACCTGGAGTACTGTGTCCATCTCTGGAGCCTCCAACACAGGAAGGACAAAGCTGCTGGAGAGAGCCCAGAGGAGGCGACGGAGACACCCCAAGGGCTGGAGCCCCTCTGCTCTGGAGCCAGGCTGGGAGAGATGGGGATGCTCACCTGGAGGAGAGAAGGTTCCAGGGAGACCTCAGAGCCCTTTCCAGAGCCTAAAGGGGCTCCAGGAGAGCTGGAGAGGGACCTGGGACAAGGCATGGAGGGACAGGGCAAGGGGGAATGGCTTCCCACTGCCAGAGAGCAGGGATGGGTGGGATATTGGGGAAAAATCTTGCCCTGGAAGGGTGGGGAGGTCCTGGCACAGGGTGCCCAGAGAAGCTGTGGCTGCCCCATCCCTGAAAGTGTCCAAGGCCAGGCTGGAGGGGGCTTGGAGTACCCTGGTTTAGTGTCAAGGAGATTGGAACCAGATGAGCTTTAAGTTCCCCCCTCACCCAAATCAATCTGTGATTCTATGATTTCCAGGGTGAGGGTGTGCTGACTGTCCCAGGGGTGCTGCAGCTGCCCCATCCCTAGTCCTGGGGCTTTCCAGTGGACAAACCCTGGCAGGGAGATGGGGGGTAGAGCCACCAACATGCTTGTTTTCAGCTCAGTCTGACCTTGTCAGCCAATTTAACTGGTGTAAGTGAGGAGGAAACACCGAGAAGAAGCAAGCAGCACTCTGTCTCCCACTGTATTTGTGCTGTGCCTGGCAGGAAGGCGCAATCCACAATCTTAATGGAAATAAATACCTCCCTGGTACAGGTGCTAATGAGGCTTCATCTGCTTGGCTAAGGAAGCTGCCACAGGAACACTACCAAATCCCCTCGGCCCGGTTGCAGTGAAGAAAACAGCAGCCCGGACTAGGGCTTAGCACTGCTGTAAAGTAATGAGAGGAAAGGGATCATCCTGCCCAGCTCACTGGCCAAATAATGAGATCAGATCTCTGAAGTCATAAGCTGGTGGCTCAGTGAACAGAGCTAATTCTATGCAAACTGACAGGCCTAATTACTGGACTCATTTCTAGAAAAATTGGGGGCGCAGGTGTCCAGCTGCCCTCTCCAGAGCTGGGGGGTTCCAGGGTCCTCAGCCCCAACAACCTTGGATCCCTGTGCCCTGTGGCTGCCCTGGTGTTTGGTGAGGGTGCAGGTGGGGGTCACACACTGAGCCCCTGGCCCTGGGGACACGTCTGGTGCCACGTCTGCTGCATGAGGAGCTCACCCAGCTCTGTGCAGGAGCCTCCTGCCCTCACATCTGGGAAGAGACGGTTCTGCTGCCAAGGGACCTGTTACAAATGACCACCCGGAATGACCGTGTCATTCACAAAAGGGGAGTTTTAATTGTACAGGTAATGAAAACGACAAAGTGAACAGGGCCGGGTGCCCCGCGGAGTCACCGCTCTGCTCGTAGCACACCGTGAGAGCTCGCAGGCTCTGCTTGTACACAGTCGAAACATACATATTCTTTATTTCTTGTTTCATGATTGCCTTTTTAAATCTTTTGGTAATTGTGGGTCAGGAAGGATTATGATATTCTTAGCTTAAAATTTGACTAGAAACACTCCACCGTTCAAGTTCTCTCTCTTTCGCCTGGGGATACTCCCTTTTTATCCTGATTGCGTCTGTCTCCCTGTTGTGTTGTTTCCATTGTATCTATCTTGTATCAAAAGGCTGCTTAGCCATTAACTTTGGCTTTCTTCTTTTACCCCCTTTTATATATATTAAACTAAGTTCAAGTCTTGCTTATAGTTGCTCTGTTGCTAAATCTTCACAGCAGATTTCACAACGCCCAGGTGTGTAATATTCAATACTTTCAGAATCCCACTGAGTGACTTGGCGAGCCATGCAGTATACTTTGTTATATTTTTGACACGAATTAAGCCCATATTTCTCACAGGACCCCCATGCCAGCCCCTACACTGCTCCCAGGTCGAGCCTAAGGAAGCTGAGAGGAAGGACTGGCTTGCCTGAGTGCTCGCTCACAGCCTCAGGAACTGCACCAGTGCTGAAATCAGCTGCAGGGAAGAGACTTTGGAGCTGGAAGATGTGGCAATCCTGGTGACACCGCTGTGCTGGGTCATTCCTGGGGCACAGGCAGCCTCCTCCCTGGCAGCCTCAGGCCCTGCCTCAGCTCCTGACAGCGCGTGCGAGGAGGGGCTGGGCAGGGGGCTGGGGAGGGCCCGTGTCCCGCAGCAGCAGCACTCCCTGCCTGCTCCCTGCCTGCTCCCTGCCTGCTCCCCGCCTGCTCCCTGCCTGGCTCCCTGCTGCAACCACAGGCTGGCATCACCACAAGGCTTCCCCAGTACCTCTGGGGGGTGGCAACTGGAGTGGTTTAAGATCCCTTCCAACCCAAACCCTTGATGCTGTGATTTCGGGGCTCGTGCTGCCCTTCAGGCTGCTGCCCATCAGTCTGGGCGTGCCAGAGTAGAGGGACAAAGTGGTGTCACTGCTATCCTCACCTGCTACCCTGATGCACAAACCCCAGCAGCAGGTCCCTGGCCAAAGGAATTCCTGTGTAAGTGACAGAGATACCAAGTGACCCTGATTTTGAAAACAGGAGCTGCTCTCTCATGAGAAAATAGCATGTCTGGTAAACACTGATGGGAGGATAAGGGGGCGAGAAGAAAGGTCAGATACAGAGACTTCCGTCACACTGAAGGATGTGCAGAAAGCATAAAAACTATTTTTGACAACTCCCTGGCAGGCAATTTCTCTGTGCTGAGCCACTGCTGAGCTCCAGCCACGCAGGAGAGCAGGAGCCAGAGAGGGGGAACCTCTGGCAGGGCCTTTTCCAGCCATGATTTGTATTAAGTGGCTGCCTCACCCAAACAGCCCCTCGAAGGAAGCTCTGACACCCCCTCCGTTCACCCCTTGCACACTTGAGTCCTTCCCCAGCTCCATGCAGAGCCCCAGGTCTCAGATACACACATTTAAACCTCAACCCCTTTCTGTGCTTTTCTCTAGGGGATAAAACCTGATTTTTAATAATTATTTTTTGTTAGCACTTATTATTATTAAAGTGCATCTCCATAGGGGGTGTGTAAAAAAAAGGCAGAGCTTTTGGAGGGAGGGAAATGCTAAACTGCAGCAAACACATAATTTAATTTATATTATCCTGTTTAAATTAATGCTAGGTTTTAAAAGGCTGTTTAAAACCAGGACAAAGAACTCCCTGACAGTGTTAACTGGGCCACTTCAAACAAATGGCTTTAGCAGAGAAATGCACAAACAAATGTGCTGTTCTAGCAGTGATCACAGAGCAGGCAGTGAATCTGCTCTCACTGAAAGCCCAGAGAAACGACAGGCTCATGGTTATTGATTTTGGGGTTTGAAATTAAACTATTTTATTCTTCAGAACATGAAGAATTAATAGAATTCATACAAGATTAGTATTCAATTATCCTGGGCTAGGGATATTTGTGGCTGGTGCTAAAGGAATAACCAAACTTCCCCTGGGAGAGCTGTCATCCCCCGGGGGTGGCTGTGAGAGCACATGGGGGGCTGCAGGGGCCAGGCTGGGGCCAGGCTGGCCAGTGCCTCATCATCCCAAGGCTCCTGTTCCTCCAGCAGAACATGCCAGAGTCCAGAGCACCTTTCCCCATTGCCAGAGCCAGAAGTGGAGAGGATTAAATCCCTTTTATAGGAGAATAGGAGAAAATATGTAATTTTTCTTTATATTCATATATATAATCTTTAAAGTTTCCACAGCCTTGCAGAGAAGGAATCAGAACAACACAAGCAACCATGTTTACAGCTTCACACTTCAATTTGAAACGTGTTTCTAACCTGACATCTGTGTATTTTCAGCCCTTTCCAAAGTGCTTGTTTTGCTTTCTATGACTTCTGCTTCATTATTCTAATTTAATAAAGCTGCAGCGAAGGCAGAGCACTGACTCTTTGTGGCTAATGAAAGACATTGATTTGTTTGTACTTCTTGTTATAGATTTTTCCTAATTACAGGCATTTTTCAGAGGCAGTTGAAAAAGTAAATGAGCAGCTGGTTTGAATGTGCAACCTATTACTGTATTTCCTAGAGCTGCAGAAAAGTTATTACACACAGTGGGATGGTTTCCAAGCAGGAGGGCAGAAAAGACATTTTTCAGGTGGCAGTCGACTCACCTCCTTTCCTCGGTGTAACTGACAAGAGAAAGGCATTTTTTCAGTCTTTCTGGCCTCCCTGGAGTATCCACCAGCTCCAAGTGTGACGTGTGGGCTCTCCCCAGGGGCCCCCATAAAGCGGCCAGGGCAGGGAGGAAGAGGAGCAGCATCCCTGGGGGCCTGAGAGCAACCCTGGTGGGTACAGGAGGACAGGGTTCTCCGGGGTCTGGGTGGGCACAGATGGGATGGCAGAGCAGGAGCTCTCTGTGGAAGACGCTTTTCAAAGCAAATTAAAGCAGTCAAGAAAGAGGGTGATGGAGCAGCACAGCCAGAGCCAGTGTGGGGACCCTCTGAGACCCTCGGGCAGCTCAGCTGCTGCTGCTGCGTCCCTGGTGTGGGTGGTGGAGGGTGCTGGGCCCCAGCCCAGGACCCCAACACAGAGGGGGCTCTGCTGCAGTGACAGGTGACAGCACAGACACCACAAGAACAGGGGCTCTGGCACTCAACCCACCAAACGTTCTCCATACAAATCCCAGGGTGGACTCCACCGGAACATCATTCCTAAGGACCTGTATGAAAATTTCCCATTAAATACCAATGGGAATACCTCCCGAGGTAAGCACAGACCTTTCTCTCCAAAAAATGATGTTATTTACTGCACAATGCACATATTTAAAGCCATAGGCAACCCTCATATTGAGGGAGGGCCAGGCCATGGCAAACACCCTCCCAGTGCCAGCTCCACCAGCACAGCCACTGCTCGTCATGCACTTCCTTGGAAATCACACGCATGTTACAAAACTATTGCTAAACTCTGGTAACTCATCCAAGTCCCAGCCCCTGCACGTTTGAGTCATGCTCTCAACAAAGGCTGATTTTCCAATAAAAGGAAAACACTACACTCCTCTCCAGCCTCTAGGCAAGAGGAGTCGTGGGGTTGGCTTTGGGCTTTTTTTCTTTTTTTGTTTTCTTAGATATAACATCCTCGATTGGAGAAACCATTTAAGATGCAAATGCAAACAAAAATCAGATTGGAGCCTGCATTATTTGGCAGGGCAAATCAGGGAAAAAAAAAGAATTTTAAACTAAAATGTTCACATTTTCCCCTGGCAATGTGCTGCAGAAGGACACAGTCCCAGGGTGCCTGCCAGCACTTGGCAACTCAGCCTCTTCACTGACCAAATTTTTGCAGAACAGGGAAGAAGTGCAGCATCAGAGTCACTAAGGTGCTGCTGTTGGAATTCCCTGTTGCCTCTGTCACTACAGCAAATAGTTGCTCTGTAGAGTGAGGTGCAGAGAAAACGCTGAGCATTTGCCTAAAGGCAGAGATCCAAGAACCTTCCCTGTGTGCACTTGCCTGGGTCACCAATAAACCCACAGCCACTGCCCACTGGCACTGCCAGCCCTGTGGGGTGGGAGCCAGGGGGCTTCCTGGGATGAGGTGGGTTTTCATTGCTGTGGGTTGTGCTGATGCAGGAGCAGGAGGATCAGGGGTCACTTTGCCAGGATCTGTGCCTCCTGCAGGCAAGGCTTCTTCAGAGAAATAATCCTTCCACTCCCACATCATGAATTTCTAAGCATGACTCATTTAAAAGGAGAATTGGTTCCAGTGGGGTTGGCCATGCAGGGTGTTGCAATAGAAAAGTGGAGGCAGGACTGCAGGTGGGAGGGCCAGGGGCTGCCAGAGGAGAGCCCAGACTTGCCCAGGGACCAAATCCCTTCATCTGCCCCTGCTTCAGCTTCCTAGCAAACAAGGACGATGGAAATCCACCACCCCAACCACTTGGCAATCTAAAACTGCCAAGGGCTATAAAACAGCTAAATCTACGGCAGCAGGAGAATAGAAGTTTAAAATTCCAGTAGAACTTTAGAATTTCGTTGTTACTGTTTATGACCCCATGGCTCAGAGCTGCACACAGGGGTTGGGGGGTTCTCCAGCCATGGATATAGGGTGATGCTCATCCCTCCTCAGACACGAGCAGTAGGAGGAGACAAAAAAAAAAGCAGAGGAGGAAAAATCCTCAGAAGTCCATTTTGAAAACAAGGAAATAGGATTATCAAGCCCTCCTTGGCTGCCTCGGGGTGTTTGCAGCAAGGGCTTTGGGTTTTCTCCCTTGAGATCGTCCCTTGGTGTCAATGCCCTTGCCGCTGGAGCTGGTGGGCATGAGGAATGGTGGGTGGCAGGAAGAGATGAGAGGATTCTGCTCTGCTCAGACATTTTGAGACACCCCTCTGCTCCCCCCCAGCAGGAGCATCCGGAGCAGGCAGGGCTGGCACCGGGCAGGAAGCAGATCCGGCTCTATCTGGTGCCTCCTGCGCTGCTGCAGCCTGACCACAACCACAGGACAGACACTGCTCCTGCTGAGCCGGGAGAGCACACGGGGCAGGGGGCAGGCAGGGGTCCCGGGGGGTCTGGGCCCTTTGCAGCATTTCTGTTTTCAGTTCAGGCCGCCTCCGAACAAAAACCCGGTGGGAAACACCCACCCTGCAAAGTCAGTAGGGGTCTTCCACGTGGAATCACAACGAATTCCCATCAGAGCACCGCCCCACCAAGCAGCACCTTAGAGCCGTGTGTGGTCACTGCATGGGGCATGTGACAGTGGGAAGCCCCAGCGCTGTGTCACCACCCAGCAGAGCCAGGCAAAGCCTGGTCGGGGCACCAGAGCACACATCCCACTGCCAGAGGGCTGCCCCTGAGCCTGCTGCTGTCAGGGCCCGGCCACTCCCTCTCCAGGACAGGACCCGAAGGTACCCGGTTAAAGGGACAAGCACAGTGGTCAAAGAGGAGCCAACTCACTGCCCAGCCCACCTGAGCACCTCCAGCATCCCAGCCCCTTCTCTGCCGGATGTGTCAGCCCTGATGGCACACAGTGCTGGAAGATGCATCCCACTGTGCACATGAGGTCGGTCTAACCCAGACTCGCAGCCGGTTCCTCCTGCAGAGCAGCCACCTCCCCACTCCCAGCCTGCAGCAGGGAGGATGAGCAGAACAAGCACAGCAGAACCAGAGCCTTTCTGCTCTCTGCTCTTTGATCTCCCCGTTATCCCCAGTGAAGGAGTTCAGTGGCTGTCGTTTGGGGTGGTGCTTTGTTTGGTTGTGGGTTTAAGCACATAGTTTTTATTACTTAAACAATAAAGAGGAGATTACACTCCCCAGGCAGCTGGCAACCTCACCTGCGGGTGCCAGTCCCCTCATGAGGTGGGAAATGTCCCTTGATCCGTAGAACACGTGGCTCCCAGAACCTGGAAGCATGTTTCTAAACTAATTCCCCTCCACTCCTTCTGTTTTTCCTCTGGAAGCTGCTGTTGACCAGGGCCCCCTGAGCCCCATGCCAGCGGGTGGGCTGGGCATGGCTGGTGCTGATCCCCAGGTGGGAGCAGGGGACTGGGGGCACTGGGGTGAGGGGCTTCCACATCCCCAGGCACTGAAAACAGCTCCTCCTTTTCCTGCCTGCAGCCTGACTTGTGCAGCAGTTCCCTCACCTGCCCGTGCCTTTCCTGGGTGACACGCAGCCTGGCTGCTGCCTCGGGAGCACAGAGCTGCAGCACACACACCGCCCGGGGCAGCTGATGGGCACAGGCTGGCAGGGGCTCCAGTGCTGGCAGGTGAGCAGGAGCAGGAGGGCTGGGAGCAGCTGCACTCTCCTCATGGATGGGATGGAGTGAGGGCACGGCCAGGCTCTGCTCCTGCCCTGCCCCACCAGATGGGATGGGGCACAGCAGTTCCTGGCCCCTGGCTGTGGGCAGGGGAACACGGTGCCCCCCAGGAGATGGGAGCCCAGAGCACCCTCAGCCCTGCCGTGGGGCTGGATCCCCCGGAGTTCACAGGCTGGTCAAACAGTCTTCACTCTGGAAAAATCCCGACTGGCCTTCAAGGGCTGAGAAGTGATCCCTAATGGCTCCTCTTTTATCTGAACTTTTGACTATTTCTGCTTTTGTTGACATTTTGTAACTTAGTTATTTATACATTTCCTTCCCTTCACCACAGACTGCTCTTCACAAACAGCTGTTCTGCACAAACAGCTTTGCAAGAGAAGTTCTACTTCTCAGGCCAAATTCTCTCGCTGCCCCCAGATACAGGCATGCTTAATAATTAATGACTTTTTTTTTTATTTCCCAGAATATTGTAGAGATTCCTCTTTTGTGCTGAAGGAAACCAGCCCTGTGCTGGGTGCTTGGACAGGAGTCAGGAGCTGAGGGCGTGGGGCAGAGCTGGCTCCTGGGAAGCTCTCATTTCTACTGGAAGGTCTCACATTGGAAGTTCTTAAAGTTTGCCACTTCTCACAGCTCTGGGGAACAGTTTTCAGCTGTGGAAAACCAACAGCTGTTTGAAAACCTGTGGATTTCCAGCAGCTCTGATGGTTCTGGCCTGTGCTGGTACCACTGTGGGCCATCACACATCTGTTGGAAACACCAGATATGGAGAGAGAACAGCACCTGAAAGTGCTGTCCTCCACAGGGAGAACCCTACTGGGGATTTCCTCTCTCCATAAAGGTCTTGGAGGTTCCGTGGGACAGAGCAAACCTGCAAACCCTGATGGCCCTTTGCTGGCACTGGTGGCTCCACTGCCAACGCCTGCCACATCCCACGGGCAACGTTGGAGCTGGTTCTGAAAACTAAATGCATCACTATTTCTCTTCCCTGGGCAATTCTGACATGTTCTGAAGGGAGCTGCAAATTTTTAACATTCAGAGTTGCTATTCAGTGTTTTGAGTCAAAATATTAATTTTTTTCACATTGGGTAGTGTTAAGCCCAAAGTGCTAGAGCATGGCAGCACTTCAAGCTGCTAACAGCATTCTCCTCCGAAATGTTCCCATAAATAGGAAAGACTGGATAAATTATACCATACAGCTCCATAAAACTGACATAAAACCAGGAGCAAAACTAACAAGGAAGAAAACCTCTCCTCAACAAAGCTTAACTGAGCACTTTAATTCTCATCTCCAAGTCTTTCCTTGTTTAACCCAGGTTTTAAAAGACCTTTGAAAGTTTTCTTCTTTTTTTTTCCCCCCTAATTTTTAAAATAACTCTAGTTCCTTGCAGTTTTGCAGGGTGAGTTACATGATTTTTCCTCTCTCTTTGCTTTTACTCCCCTACTCAGGACAAACAACAAAAAGCCCGGTGGGGAAAAAAGCCTGTGAGGGAATTCAGAGCCTCTGCTGCCCGGCTGGAGCAGTCCCACGGCTGTCCCACGGCTGTCCCACGGCTGCCCCACGGCTGCCCCACGGCTGCCTCCCTGCAGGGACAGTTCCCAGGCTTGACTTAAGGCATCCCCCGAGCAGCTCTGAGCGCAGCCGCCTCCCACCACGGCGGGCGAGGCGGTTCCCTCCCCTCCGCTGAGAAAACATCGCACATTTTTGCGTTATCGCAGCAATTTCAGCGTCAGGGTAATGCCAGACACGCCGCAGGACTGAGGCTGCAGGGAGTGCCGGGTGCCTGCTGTGCATCGCCGCCGAAGGCAGACTCCCGGTGCCGCAGCATCCCCCGCACCCCCAGAGGGACCCTCCCTGCCCCGCAGTGCCCGGGACCCCCCGACCCCGCCTGGCCAGGGCTGAGCTGGGCTGTCCTCGGGCGGGAGGGTGGCTGGTTTGGTGGCTTCTTAAAATGTTAACGTCTTCGTTTGTCTGCCGGCACAGCAAATCGAGCTGCTGTACTCTTTCCCCGCAAAATTCCGAGCTGTGGCCACTGTGCAGCCCTGGCACACATCCCGTGCCCTCTCTGGCTGCCTCTGGCCGGGGAAGCTCCTCAGCTGATGAACAGACACACTCGGCTCTCGTGGCCTCTATAACTCAGCATGAGTCTGACAAGGCAAAATTTAATTAAAGCAAATTCCCACATGATTTTAGAACAATCATTTTTTAAATTACAGTGCATCAGTGTTGTTTTAATGAATTTTATGATATGGTGACGATCCCCATCCACTACCAAAACTCAGGAGTGGGTATATGTGTTCATTTTTTAATCTCTTATTTTTTTTTCATCCTGCACAAACATGCAAAGACTGGAAGCTGCCTGCACATGCAAGAGGGGCTCAGGTGCTACAGCACCAGCAGTGCCCGTGGGATCCAGCTCAGCACCACTGATCCCTGACCGGACCAGGGCAGACAGGGCCCGGCGCTGTGTGAGGAATCGAGGTGGGAGCATCCTGCTAGCTCGGCGCATCCCAGTCCCCATCGCCGCAGGTTTGGTGTGGAGGACAAGAGCAGGGCTGGCAGTTTGCACCTCAGCATGTGAGCTTTGCCCAGAGCAGAGCTGGGGGTGGCACAGCCCCGGACACGGCCCACCCTCCCCGTGCCTAACCCCCCTTGACCCTGTGAGCCTGCGAGCGAGGCTGGGGGCAGGAGAGGCACAGGGCGCCGGCAGACCCCGACTGGGCCGAAGATGTAGCGCAAAGTACAGGCTCCGGCGTGGCTTTAATGCTCCTCTTCTCTTTGGAGGGAGAAGGTGGAACACAGCTGTGCTTTAGCCGTGATGAAGACGCCCTGACATGCAGTGCCCAGGAGCGGCCCGGGCAGGGGGCAGGTGTGCTGGCACACTGTGCCGGGAGGGACACGCAGGATGTGGTGGGAAGGGAGGCTGGAGCGGGGCGGCACAGGCGCTCCACGCCTGGAGAGGAGACAGCTGAGCCTCCTCCGGACCAGGAGACAGCCGGGGATGACTCAGCCTCCCCCGGCAGCGCCGCAGGAGCTCCCACAGCCGGGGGCAGGAGGGGGCACCTTCCCATTCTGGCGGTCCTGCAGCATCCCGGAGTGCCGGTGCCCGCAGCACCGAGCAGCTCTCGGCGGACAGCGGCTCCCCAAAGGCGTTCCCAGCTTGGCACGGGACCCGCTCCCCAGGCAAGAAGAAACACGAAGCTGTTGACACGTTTCTTCCTGTTCCCATTGAAAACCACACTGGAGCGGGGCTGCGAGAAATCATGGGCTGGGTTTAACAGATTTCTTCCCAGAAAGAAGCTTTGGTTCAGAAGGAGACCATGGGAGGGATTAAAAAAATTAATACAAAATTCCATTTGCCCAAGAGGACTGTCACAGCATGTTCAGAAAGAGCACCGGGTCCTTCACCAATTCCTGCCCTGCAGTAGCCTGAACTGGTGCCACTTGGAAAGCAGAACACTGAAGCAGCAGTTTGGTTTGTGTAATCATTAATATCCACCACAATAGGAAAGAATTTACAAATCAAGAAAATGTTGCCCATCTGTAACAAGTGGGAACCTTCAAACTGCAGCATCACAAACCATTGTCCAGCATTGGGTGGGAAAAAAAGCAGGGCGGGGGGCGCTAAAGAAATAAAGGGAGAGGGTTGTAAGCACGTCCCTTCCCTGCCATCAGTGCAGCCGGCAGCAGCCTGGAGGGACACTGACCCACTGGGCAGAGAGGGGCGCGGGTGCTGTCCCCCAGGAGGGGGGGTGGGAGGCACCGTGGAGGGCAGCTCTGCAAGGTGCTGCAGCATGGCAAAATGCAAAATGCCAGGAAACAAGTGAGGGTGTGGAGAGGCCCACATTCCAGTGCTGGATATGGAGTGACACGGAAGAGGCACATGAAGAACAGTGGGGTTCTGGCAGTTTCTGACACTGGGTGCTGCCTGTGGGACATCACCCTGCAATTGTGTGTTGGGGCATCTCAGGGCGTGGGGCCAGCCCCATCCTGTCCCATCTTGTCCTGTCCCATCCCCATGGAAGGGTTCAGCCCCACAGCAGCCCCAGCTCACGGGAGGCTCATGGCCCCCACTGCCCTGTTCACCCTGGGAACAGCTTGGGGTTGCAGGACGCCAGAGGTGGCTTGGGCTGCAGGGAGGGACCCAGGGGAGCCAGCGACCCACTTGTGGGGCTTGGCAGTGGGCACACAGCTGCTAGGAACCAGGCACAACCTTTTCTTCCTTCCCATGAAAAATGAGGGGTCCTGCCAGCATCTGCCGAGCGGCAGAGCCGCGTGTGTGAACTCGCAGCTGGATTATGTTCCTGCTGTCCTGAAAGCAATGCGATGACTGAATTCCTGAGAAAGAAAACAGATTGGGAAACAGAAGATTGCTCAATGCACCTGCTGGTGAGTCAGAAAGCACAGACCCAGCACGATAGGGACGCTGTGAGCGGCTGCGTGACAGGAGTACCTGGGGGCAGCCAGGAACAGCCCCGGGGAGAACAATCCCTCACTTCTTTGGCAGAGCACCTGCACACCGGGCTCAGCTCCGGGCTGAGCCTCGTCACTGCTGAGGGAAGGGGATTCCGAGGGTGCTGGGCTGGGTTTGGCACCTGAGTCCTGGTTGGGCACCCAGGGCTGAAGGTTTGTGGTGCTGCCCCAGCCGGCAGCATCCCCCAGACCCAGCCCGCCCAGCTGACACGGCCACCCCCGGGGAGGGGACTGTCGTGATGGTTGTGGTTGGGGGGCTCGTGGGAGCTGGAACAGCCCAGTGTTTCCTGAGCAGTCCCAGCAATGATGGCAATGATGGCAAACACCCACCTCAGCAGCGCGGCTGTCAGTGGCAGGTTCATTCCCCAGTGCCGGCTCGCAGGTGCCCAGCACTGCCAGCCCAACGCCAGAGTTTGTCAACACCTGGTTACAGCAGATTCCTCCAGAGGAAAATAACACGGATACACCACGGGAAAGGGCAGCGCAGCCCCGGCGTGGGCATCTCTCTGCAGAGGGACACACCCTCCAATCCGCACGGACTCACTGTAGAGAATTTACACAAAATGACTGACACCTCGTATTGGGAGAGGTCAATACAGGCAGGCAACAGTGACATTTGGGAGGAACGCTGATGGAGGCTCAGATACCTCTGAAAAATTTTATAGGAAATGTTGGATTTTGTGAATTCCCTCCAGCTCTCTCCCATGAGCTGCTCCTCTTCCCTCTATCTGTGCATCTATTTTAGGACGAAGTTTTCACTTCAGCACAGATGTTCAGAACTGGGTTTCATGCAGTAACGATCTGTTCACATCATTTTCCTTTTTGCACCAGAAACCACGAACCAAGGAAGGAGCTGGAGCCAGCAGCTGCTGCCAGAGCCGGGGAAGCGACTGCTGGGAGTGTTTCCCCCCTTCGCTCAGGGCTGTCGCCACCACAGGAGCGGCAGCCGCAGTCACAGACCCCTTTGCCATCGGGTGTCGGGATCTCCCCAGCGCCACCCCGGGCTGTGGCACCGCTGCCACCCCTCTCGGGGCTGAGCCAGCCCCCGAAGTGCCCCCCGTCAAACGCGCCTCTGCTGAGAAGCCGGTGAGCTCTAGGCGGCAAAAGCGAGTGCGGCCGGCGAGGGCCAGCGCCGGGAGAGGGGTGTGGGAAGGGGAGGGACCAGCAGAGCCCCTGCACGGCCGTGGGCTCAGTGGCCGCCCCGCCGCGAGGTTGCTGTGTGCGGGATGCGCTGTCAGCCTCCCTCCCCGGGGCAGGTCCTGCTGCCCCCGTGATGCCGCACCCCACTAACGCTGAGCCACACACTCCGCGCTGTAGCACGTGTGGTTTAGAGCTCTTAAAATCCAGCTGCGCTCCGGAGGAGGGCGAACAGCAGCTTCCACCACTGACCTTTCCCTGGACCGGAGGTTTACACTGAAAAGAGAAAAACGGGCTGTGGGTGGGAAGGTCAGTCCCTGCCATGGGTTTGGTCTGGTTTGTTTTTCTCAGGCAGCACTTTGCAGTGCCCCCGCACGGAGCCGTGGCCGGGAGGCAGCGCTGTGCCCTGGGGAGCCTGTGCCCCCTGTGCAGCCGGGGCTGGGGATCGACAGCAGCGCTCAAGCAAGAGCAGAGGAAAACATTTCCCTTATAATTTCTCCCATGCAGATGCTGCTCTGCAGCATGAGCATCCCACTTCATTTCCAGCTAAGCACTGGCATCCCACCGGCACCCCATGGCTCAGGCACCTGTACTCAGCCCTGTGGTTTCATCTTCTTTTTCTCAGCCTTGGGGAGAGGATGGGCTCACTCTTCCAAGCACTTGGATATAACCCCCACCTTCTGGAAGTGCCCCAAGTGCCTCCCACCACTGCAGGACCCTGTAACTGAGGGCATGTGGAAACAGGCAAAGTGCTTTTGCGCTCTCCACCCCCAAAGCTGAGGGTTCACACATCACCAGGGCAGCTGCAGGAGGCTCGTCCTCCTCTCAGTTCCTCAGAAGCAGCATCAGGCACCTGATGTCACCCCACACTTTAATAAATCACTCTTAGAGCCATGACACAAGTGCAGTCCCAGGGCACTGCAGCCCCACTGGTGTTCTGCACCACTAGTCTGATATACAGGGTGAGTTGGACTGTCCTGTGGTCAGGCTGACCAGGTGAGGAGACCTCAGTCAGCAAGGTACCCCCAGTGCTGATGTCCTCCCAAGGACTCTGGATAAGCTGCATCCTGGAGATTCTCCCCTCCGGGGATCCCAAGCCATATCCAGCCCAGCAGCATCCAGCTCCTCACCTGCACACACAGAGGCTCCCGAGTCCCTCCTGCAGCCCCAGCTGCCTCCAGCCCTTCACCCCAGCTGAGCCCCATCACCACCCTGGGGCCACTCAGCCCCACTGCTGGTACCTGTGTCGTTCTCCAAACTCCTTTCTCTCCTCCTGTTCTCGCTGTGGCTCAGGATCTGTAGGAGTTGATGCCATGGTGAGTTGCTGCATTCCGTGGCACAGCACAGTGCCCTCAGCCCCGTGTGGTGCTGTGTGGTGGCAGAGCCGTGCCCATCTCAGCACCTCTCCCCAGGCTGAGGCTGCACCGGGGCACTGTGCCACAGCTGGGACCTCAGGGAGGGGGTGATTGGCTCTGTTTGGGCAGAAAAGACACTTTTTTTTTTTTTTTAGTTACAACATCTCAGTGCAAAAAGAGCCTCAGAATTATTCTGTTTCCTCCTTCCTGCCACCATTCCGTGTTCTCCTCACAGATCATGCAGAGGTGACTCAAACTCCTTCCCAGTTTTCTGCTCCTCCCTCTCTGAAGGCCCAGAATTCTCCCCCAGTTCAGAAAAGCCTCTTGGCTGCAGACACAGAGGATCTCTTGGAATAAAGTTCTGTTATTTTGCTTTTAACAACTGATAGAGTTGCCACTGCTACTTGTGTGGTTGTCACTGTCCTGGCTCTGACCAGCGAAGTGCTATGGATGGAAAGGTGTCACATCCCCGAGAGGTGCCGCGGGCAGGGAGGTGTCGCAGCCGCAGCATCCCGAGCCGCCGCCGCCGCTTTGGCAGGAGCTCCTTCTCGTGGCTCTGCTCAGCAGCTGAGCAGTTGATTCCTCGGGTCTCTCCAGCCACAGCCCCGCTGTGGGCAGATCTGCTGCTCCGCACCCGCCCCTGGAGCGGGGGATGGAGCGCGGCCACTGCCGGAGGTTACAGAGGAAAACCCAGCCGGGTTGTTTTTGCCAATTCCGAGCACCGCCGTTGTTTGACACAACGTTTTTTCCCCCGGCAGCTAAACATGGTCATAAATGAAATGCCGGTGTCATCCCAAGCGTGCAGGTAAAGGAGTGCAGGTGAACTGGTGCTGAGCCAGCGGGAATGGGGTGTGCAGGTGTGTGGAGCTGGGAAACAGCATCAATACACCCGCCTGGGAAAGGACAGCTTGTGGGGGGGTCACAGGAGACACCCGGAATCCTCCCGGAAAGCAACTGCCCTGTGATGTTTCCTTGTATCAGTTAAAGCCGTGATGTTGTACTCAGTAATTTTGATTATGAGTCATTTGTGAGAGACAAATAGAGGAACAGCAACACATGGCAACGGGGCTCCCTCTAACGTCTGCCACTGCCTGGCTGCTCCCCCCACTACCTGCACTTCCTGTTCCCCTCATTCCTTGCTCCTCCACTACCTGCACTTCCACTCCCTGATGCCCTCATTCCCTGCAGCCACAGTTCCATACTCCCCCATTCCCTGCTCCCTTTCCTCATTCCCCCTAGTTCCTTGTTTCCCTATTCCGTTCCCCCTTTCTCAGCACCTCCAGTTCTCTGCTCCCCATTCCTTCCACCCCCAATTCCATGCTCTCCTCATTCCCTTCGCCCCCAGCTCCCTGTGCCCCCAGTTCCTGCAGCAAGCAGGGACTGGGAGTCCCTGTGTGTCCCCGAACCTTGGAGGCATTGCCACAAGAGGGGAACAACAGCTGTGGCTGATCCAGGACATCCCCGTGCTTTGTATTTACCCTCTGGATTTAACAGAAATATCCCAAATACTCACCATTTTAATACACATCCTGTGGATGGAACACGTGCTCATGAAGGAAAGTCCCAGTTCCAGCAGGTAAGGTTTTCCCCAAGCAAATTCTGTCCCCCGAGTAACACAAAGGCTTACACAATGCTCCAGTCTGCACCACGCAGTGGAGCCCCTTTTAACCCGAGAGAGGAGAAGGTAATTAAGAAAGAGAACTTTTATTAGGGCAATTTCACTTTATTTTTTCCATACAGCAAGGTCAACTATAGCAGTAATAATAAAATAAGCATAAACCCAAATTGCAGCCCAGGACAGAGTACGTAACTGGAGCAACTACAAGCGAAAGTAATTCTGTGGTTACGTAAGAGCAAACCCAAGCGCGTCCGTCCTTCCAGCAGATGAACCGGGGGTTGCAGCAAGTGCAACTTGTTTATTATTTACTCCATGTGAGCTCCGAGACTGGGCAGCCCCAGCCCCACCACCTCCTCCCAGCTTTGGCATACGTAGGATGACCAGGTTCCCGGAACACTTTCCAAGAAAACGGGTAGATTTCCCAGGTTGTTTTTCACCTGCTAAAAGAACAGGACCACTACAGCGAGAAAATAACCCCCTACCCCTACAGCTACGGGTGCTGTTCCGTTTGCCTGTCCGTGGTTGAACTCTGTGAACGTCAGTATTTGTTTTGAAGAATCTTTTTTGTGAACAAGAAACCACTGAAATTGTCAGAAACTGGTTTGAATAGCATATATCTTTAATATATTTTGATACTTTAAACATGCAGTAGATTTTGAATAATGTACGGAATATCTGAGCCATGATTCCCTGGATGGGCTGAAGTACCTGCTTTTTTTTTTTTTTTTCTCATAATGATTTTCAGGCAGATTTGACCCAGTGGAGCTTCTGTCAGTCATGAGATCTTGGAAGGATGGCAGATCTTTCCAGCTGAAAAAATCCTGGCAAACTACAAGCTGTTCACATAAAGCAAAGCAACTTTTTGGAAGGGGGATGGAGTGCTAACTCTGTGCCACTTTTGCAAGCAATTTTGTTCAGCCTGTCATTTTATTTAGCCTTAACAAAACTCCTTGTAATTATAGACATTTTTATTCAAAATAAGATCTTACTATTATACAGGTTTCTCTCTTTTTTGACTATATACAGAAGTGCAAAAAGTCAACCTTCGCTCTCAACGTCCCCAACTGCAGCATAATCAACCCTCAAGAGTTTGCACACACACACGAGAATTCTTGTTACGTAAACTTTGAGTATTTGGATTATCAACAAAAAGTCCCTTGATCTATTGATTATGCAGCTTATTTATAACAAGGCCTGATATTCAGGGATTTCAAAAATATTTAAACAATATTTTAACATTTGAAATGGATACAGTAGAAAATAAATTTTATTCTAATATCTAGGAACTAGATTTTTTTCTCATAATAACTAATTACAAACAAAATAAATCATCAAAATATTACTCAATTGTCTGCCAGGATTGTTGCCATAGCAACAACTTAACTTCTTACTTAGCAATGATTATATAATTATAAGATATTCATATAAAAGATCTTTGTTCTTTTAATGAAAACTAGACAAGAACTAACAATGACTGACATTCTTACATTGTCATATTAGATCAGTAAAATAGAAATCATTTAGTTAACAGTAATACGAATACTCATAAGACACTACATGTAAATTCCAAACTGAGTATGTTATGAAGAAAACTACCTTTTTTTTTTTTTTTTGTATTTTGAAAAAGTCATCAGTAAACTCTAGTAAAACAAAATTCTATAAACTGAAATGGTATCAACTGGTAATAGAAAATGAAAACGAGCTAATAAATGTAAGAAATAAAAACTACATTTTTAACAAGAAAAAATAAGTAAATTCTCTATGGTAAGTCACTACAATAACATGTGAAGTCACCTATACTTTCTTAACACGATTGAAATTACATTGGTATGGGTTTTAACCCGTAATGTAATAATCTAAGGCTTTAATAGATGTACAGTACAATCAGGAAAATCAACACATCATTCTTATCTATAAAGCATCTCTCTCAAGCATAAAAACTCGCAGTAAACTCGGAGTATGGCGAGTTCTACAACCGAACCCGCGCCTCTCCCTCCTCTGCCCACCCGGGGCCTGGCCCCAGGCAGCCCCTGGCTGAACAGAGCAAAAATATCCTTTACTGGCTGCAACATCCAAACCACAAAAGGAATTCCTTTGGATGAATCCATTCTTAAAACTTGAATGCACATCTATTTGTTTGTTTTTATTTTGTAAAGGCTTTCTAAGGCTATAAGCAGTTAATCTGAACAAAAAAAAAAATCACATATAAAACTCACCCGAGTATTAACCCACCCAATTTCTACTCTAATTAACATCTCATTTGTCCTATTTTGGTTTGTCATGCATCTGCTGTCAGTGCTTCTGCGTCTTTGTTTAGAGTCGCCGCGGACACGGGACTTGATGAATTAAAGTGAAACCCATCTCTGCAAAACATTTAGAGTCCTTGTGACTCATGACAGAGGCTATAAATAGAGCAAAAGAAGTTCCTCAAACATTTGTTACTGTGTCTCAGAAATGGCTTTTCCCTTTCGTAGCTCACCTTATACAGTAAATATGCATAAATATGACATACAGTGCCTTAGGAGAGTTTACAGATAATATTGTCCATAAGGGTTACGCACAGCTGGAGCATCTCTCTGGTGCTGCCCACTGGCTGTGAGGAGCAGTTGGCCATTTCTGAGACAGCTTTGGTTTGAAACAGAATGGTGCCCTTTGACTGATCAGTACTCATCAAGTCAGTGAAAATGTGGTTCTGAAAATAACACTGCAGAAATAATACTCCGATGGATGTATAGTCTATGGCACTTCATGAGAATCCTTAACAATGTCGTACTTAAAGCCATTGATGTGCTTTAAAATATACACAGTTGTGGTTTTGCTTGGCACATTCATCTCTGTCAGATTCCTCTCTTCCCACTTCTTACAATCTATTACATTAAAAATATTACTCTTAAACAAAAATTACTGTGCATGCACGCTCTCATCTATAATGGCAATTTTAAATACAAGGTGCACCTTTGTTATTTGTAAACCTTGAAAGAAATAAACTTACTTTAAAAAATTATATCTTGGTCTACAGACGTACCAATACATAATAGATTTCTGGTTACAGCATCGTCGGTCTTTCCGGGGTGATGTCCGTGATTGCGGGGAACAGGCCCCGGATGCACCAAGCCCCTGCACACTCTGTGCTGGGAAAGACGGATGATGCTGCAGCTTTTAAACAATAAGATCACCTCAGCACAAATATCAATTCAATGTACAAAGTATATAGGCAACAGTGTGCAGTGGAGTCCCACGGTCTCGCTTCGTCTCGTTAACATGCAATGTGTGATGTCACTGCTGAGGGGTTCCCAGTGCTGCTGGACAGTATTTACATACACTATGGCTAATGAGCTCGGCCTCTTCCCACCCAAATCCGGCCTCTTCGCCTCGGCTACGAGCTGGGAAGGGAAGAGCAGAAAGTGTTCTCAGCACAGCCAGGACTTTGTGTCAGAGCACACCAGCCCCAGCCTCACCCTGGCAGGGAGGAGCTGTGCCCCCATCCCTGCAGGACCCCCTCGGGCAGGAGGGGCACACCCCGACCCCAGTTCTGCAGGGGCAGATGTGCCTGACCCGCTGACCGCTCACTGATCCCAAGCTCTGGCTGGGATTGGGATCTTGGGCACCATCCCCCAGACCCCCAGGCCAGGCCCTGGGAGCTGACCCTGTAAAACCCAGGAGCCTAACCAGGATCTGAGAAGAACCAACATCCTTAGAAATCCAGGCCCCATGTTTCCAAGGGAATTTTTTTCCCTTAATCGCCCATCTAGTGCAGCTGTTTCTCTGGCCTCTGTGACCTGTCAGATGAGAGACATCTCCAAGGGCAATTCCTCCTTCACCTCAGAACAGTCTCCAGAATGGGGACTGCTCAGTCCCAGCTGTTGTGAAGGGACCCTGGCAGCAAGTTTAGGCCATGGATGGGAGGGTGGCATCCCATCCCATCCCACCCTCCTTGGGTAACTCCACCAGTTTAACAACATTTATACTCAGCTGAAACAAACAAATGTTATTATGTTTAACCCACTGCGGCCAATGGGTTAAACCTTACCCTCAGAAATAATTCCACTGTGGCTGAGACATTTGATAAAAACATAGCAGAAATACAGCACAGGAGAGAGGAAGGTAACACAGCTGAGAAGCTGTCCTGGGGAGGGGATGGCTGCAGGGCTCTCATGACAACAGGAGAAATAGAAGTTTCCAAACTCAGGCGATGCTGCGTTTCCAAATTTTGACATTTAAAATCGGTTCTTTCTAAAGAGAGCTTGATGTAACTAAATTCCTCGTCCAAGACCCACCTCTTGGCTCAGGTCACTGCAGGGTCCACCACAGACGTAAACTGTGAACTCTGATTTTGCTGTGTGGGCAGGTACAAACCAACACCTGACACGGCCACTGCTACCTGTGGGATCTCCCCTCGGAGAGGAACAGCCCCTCAGCAGGTCAGAGCCTCTGCCCCTGTATCTTAATGGTTATCTTAGAAACAAAATAAAAACATAGTAACAACACATTGGGAACTTACTGTTTGATGACCAAATGTCTACATCTGTGTAACATACTTGTGGCTAGTCAGATGTTCGGCAGATATTATGGGTATCTACAGGTAAAAAACGTAAACAGTGAGTCACACGTGCAACAAGCCCACCCAGAGGCACAGCATTTGCTATAAGAACATCAGTTTGGGAAGGGGAGGATCAGCTGTGAGTTGGTGGATTTTATATTGTAACTACGAGTTAAAGTCAACTGAAGTACTACAATAGCAACTTACAACTGGAAACATTGGGTTAAGTACTACTGGATAAATATAAGTAAGTATTATTGGTTGTTCAGAAAATAAGAGAAGTTAATATCTACAAGTCATGCAGTGCAGTAATTGAAAATAGCCCTTTTTGTTGGCCTACACAAAATTCTGTGCTTTCAGTGTCTCCAATGATGCATTCTACAGTGGCCTCATTTCAGTCTGATTTTCTGTTCACTGCTTTCCCTGTCCCGGGTTTTGAAAGTGAAACCTACGATGTCCTGAGCTCGATTTCCATGGCTGGTGAAACCCCCCAGTGGGTGCCATGAGGGGCAGCTGGCAAGCACAGCCTTCCCAAGTAGTGAAACAATTCCCAAAATGTTCTGCTGCCTAGATAGGACTCAGCACATGGCTCTCCTCAAGTGCCCATCAGCTCAGCTTCCCATTAAAAAAATGCACTTACAATCAGAGCCAACTGGCAGCAGTGCCAATATCAAATGATACTGCACCCCCACCCCGGGTGAGTAACCAACCCAGCAGCACGTGGGCAGAGTAGACGTGCCCAGGCACAGGGAAACATGCTGGGGTGAAAGGCACAAAATGGATTTGCACGAACCCAAATGGCTGTGGCACTTGGGAAGACCCCTTTTCCTGATGGGCACAAGGCTGGCCCGTGAACCCGTCCAGGAAAGGAAATGGCAGAGTTTCTTCTCAGCTAACTCATCGGCAGGTCCTGTTGTTTTTCCACCCGTGTGCCCTCTCCTCCCCTGGCAGCTCACACATCCACAGCACTGCCAACTCCAAAGAAATGGGCTTCGAGCAGAATGAAGCTTCTCATACCATGTTTTCCTACTGCTGCAGGACAGGCTGCGGCACCCGACTGGAGAAGCATCAGGGACAGTGCTGTCGGAACAGACCAAGGGCCTTCAACACCAGTCCAGGAAGATGAAGGGCCAGATCTTTAGCCTTTGGCATGCAGGCACATGGCATTGGGTGGCATTAAATACCTTCAGCATTGCTCACATGGTATATACATATATGGGCATATATGTATATATGGAGGTTTGGCTGCAGAACTGCACTAAGTGTGTTATGAGGCTCCGGGGAGAAAAGGCATGAAATGATCAGATTCTATGACAGCAAGTTGCTCTGTGATCTGTCTGGGAAAGTGCATGGTTACTAACACAGAGATGATTTGAAAATAATACTGTGTTTATGTGGCTTGGCTTGTTCTCACAACTCTCAGGACATACACAGGATACAGAGACACACTGAAATTAACTGTCTGGTGCAATAAACTGCTGTATTAAGAGACTTTGGGCATACAGGTGGTTGCTTGCTGAGACGGCACATATTCAGAGGTAGCTCCACCTATGAACTAGCTTTTCAAAACACAAATTCTTAGGCTAACTTTAAAGCACTGAGTGACTTGGTCACTCAGCAAATGTTTCTCAAGAGCAGACCATGCTACCTGCTGAGCAGACTAACCTGGGCAGTTTTGGGAATTGTACAATATCCAGGTCCCTTTGGAGGCGTGGGATGTGCACGCCTAGGTATCACTGCAAGGGTGTCATTTGGGAATTGTATTTTCGAGAGACGAGGAAGCAGACAGGTTAATGAGGAACGTACAGCTGGGGCAGCACAAAATGGTATTGCTCAACAGGTAAAGGTGCAAAGGCTCAAAGCCAAAGACCCTGGGCTTCACCCTGCAGCATTGGGTGCCCACAGTACCATCTTCCCCAAGCACAGAGGGGCAAGGGCAGCTGCAGCTGCACGCCCCCAGCCTGACAGGGCTTCAGGTGAGGTGCCATTTGTACTGAGCCAGGGAGCCCAGCATGTCAGGTGAGCCTGCCTTTACACTTAACACTGACCTCCAGAGTTCATCCCACATACTGAACCACACCCGCACAATGCTGAGGAGAACCTGGAGTTCCCTTTTCTAAGGGGCACACTTGTGATCCCAGGGTCAGAAGCAAAACCCCCATACAGAACTGACAGCTTCACGACATGGGCAAGTCTGACTAAAAAATCTCACAAGATAATTTGCTTTTAGAAGAGGAACAGCAGGGTCTTTAAAAGGTTTTTATTGTTGCACTTTCAGCCAGATGTACATAAATCTGCCCTTCTGACAGCACTGTGCTCAGGTGCAGCTTCACCTGCTCCTCTGGCCCACAGACTCATCTTCAGAGCATCCGTTATGGCTTTCCTGGGAGATTTTCAATCACTTATGTGGTGATGCATTGCTCTTACATTCATGAAATATACTCAAACATGGCAAGGATTGGGGTGGTTTTAGAAACAAACACTGACTTTAATGGGCATTTTCTTAACTGAGCTCTGTGCACAGCAATGGGCCATTCCCAAGAGAACCACAAGCTGGAACAAAGATTTCAAAGAAGTTTCTGTGTGGCCCATGCCCACATGGTTTTGTTTTGCTCTTGGAAGAGGAGAGTCAGAACATGTTTGGACTGCTAAACTCAGACTGTAAGAACCTGCAGCCCCTCTGCACAAAGGCTCCTGTGGCTTTCTCTGAGTTCTACACTGAAAAGAGCTGTCAGCTTCACAGAAACAGAAATAAATTGAGGGCTTGTGTATTATCCCTTGCTCTTTACACCCCTGAGAGCAGAAATAAGCAGCATGGCCCATAAATGTTAAGACTGAGTCAGAAACTCTATTATCAATTATTTTTAGCATCAGAAATGGAACTGCAGCACCTCTGGAGCATGGCTAAAGGCTGATTAAGCTGTGCTGCAGCTCTTTGAGAGAATGTGTAGGCCAACAAGAGGTCAGATCCAAACCCCCATGCTCATTAAAGCACCGATTTCGAGTTGTCTGTAAGGAACAAAGCTGTAAATTAGCAAACCTGGTTGGCTGTGGCTGTTGCAGCGAAGGGAACACTTGTGGCAGATGTTGTTGCTGCAGACACAGTGGCTGGCGTAGCACCGTGCACCATGGGAACTTTCGGAAGGAAAATCAAATAAGCAAACATACAGAAGAGTGGAGCAGTATGGGGACCAGAGCGACACGTGGGAGGGTCATTGAGCATGGTTGACCACAGCAGAAAGCCCGAGACATCATTGCCAGCGCGTGACATGCAACCACAGTGCAAAGCAGGAAACATTCCGGGAGGGAGGGGGGAGATGAAAGAGAGAGAAAGGGGAAAATGCTTGTTACCATCAAATCAAGAAAATCAACACAAACAAGCTTAACCATTTCAATATGAAAATCAACAGGAGAGTTTTTCAATGCCTTTACATTTACAAATTTTTGTGGTTTAAAAATTCAACCCAAATATTTACTGCAAACAGAAATTATCTTGTCCAAGGACAGAATACAGCTACGTGGCTATGGTAAAATACAGTCTTTAGTTAACACAGGATAGTTTCTAAACACTGGAACTCATAGTCCAGTCAAAATCCACCAAGGAACAAAGTGCAATTAAAAACTGTTGTACAAAATTAACATCTACATGTCCATGTCAATTAAATAAAACAATCGCATTTAATTGACAGGTGTTAGTGCAAGAGGCTTAGGGAGATGAACTGGCACGAGGGCTCCACGTTACATCTAGCAGTGGATTTTGAGGGTCTGTGAGCTGCACCACAGGTTTAAGATAATCAAGAAACAAAGCTGGCACCTACCAACACTTGTAGCGGGTGTCATGCACAATATTGAGCCTGCTCATCATGCATTGCAACAGGAAGGTGGATTTGGAAAGGGAAAAGAATTAAAACAACCCATCACACGTGTAATTAGAAATTTCATTTGAACAAAGAAGAAAAACTGTTATTATGGGCACAGTGGTATGTAACTGTCAGCACAATCAAACCACACAGTAGCACAGTGATCTGTTAGAAGGAGGCCTGGGGGACAGGGGACAGATGGATGGGGGTGCTGGGGACCCTGCCGGCCTCGGGAGCACCGTGGAGTCACTGCACAGTCTGGAAACGCCTCCTCAGCTTTCACTCACAGTTCCTGAAAGCTTTCTGCCTTTTGACACGAACCCTGGCACGGTCCTTCCCCTGGTCTGCTCATAGAAGAGGAGACACCCTGACCTCCCAGCTGCTGCGGGTGGTGAGGCTGGGATGGCCCTGCTGTGCCCTGTCCCTGCGAGCGGCCGGAGCAGGCGCTGACCTCGGCTCAGAACCGGGACCCAACACTCACAGCCCCCTGCACAGCCCATGGCCACACCTCACAACACTCCTTAGCACTCTGTTCTGCCTCTGTGGCATGTATTTTAAGCCGCTGGAGATCACAACCCTCAACTTCCTTCAGGCTACACAACGGCCCCTGGAGAGCTCTGCCCTGCAACCAGAGCCTGTAGCAGGAGGGTGTTTTTAGGAACATTCTGGCATCATTGTAAGTATCACCAATCTGGTAATTCTTTTTACTTTACACAGCAAAATGCCTTCCACCAGACTGATCTCACAGTTTGGTATCACTGCTTCCAAGATGATAAATATATACTGATCTTTCAGAATATCCATTTTTAAAAAATTACTTTTTTATTTAACATTTATTAACACTGCTAATGATGTTTGACACAGTAGAAACTGAAATAAACTCTGAAATCTGGGAATGAGATTGCAGTGGAACAGGAAACATCCTAGCAGACTTGCAGAGGGAGCCAGGGCAGTGCTGCCTCTGTGACATCCCGTGACCAAAACGGGGCAGGAAATGACTTCAGTCGGTGACAAGCACTCCAGGGGCTCCAGGAGCTTTTGACTATGCAGGGAAGTCGGTCAGTTTAATTACTGCTGGGGCCAAGGTTTTTCTGTGTCACTGCTGCATCTGTAAGGCTACAAAGGCAAGGGCATAATCATGTTTCCTAATTACTCCTTTATTTCTGTGCCACGGAAGAGACAGAATATTCACAAACGAAGGGCAGCTCCCCTGACCTCCACAGGCACAAATCACGGCTGAAACCAATAGGATCACTTGCAAGACTGAAAAATGGAGCAAAATTTGGCTATAAAGTATAAACAGTAAGCAAAACTCCTTTCTCTGTACCTCTTATGGGACCTCTGTCGTGTTAATGAGGTTACAGAGAAGAACCTTTGAGTTCTGCCTGTTTACACGGCTCTACATCCTCTGTTAGAGCTGGAATAGTACCTTATTCCCTACATAATTACATCTACATGCTACAGATGAGCTGCATATCTGCAATGACTCTGAAGTAACTCTGTAAAGCTTTTCAGCTCCAAATTTCAGTCTGAGTTATCATCACCAACATTATGACCAGGGCATACATTTTTGAAAGGGAACTGAAGCAAATGAACATGAAGGAGGAAGGTGAACACTCACTGGGGTGGGGTAACTCCCAAATACAGACATAAGGCTGTATGACCCTCTTACCAGTAACAAAAATAATTTTTGCTGTGACCTTAATATTCATCTTGACTTCAGAACCTTTCACTGACTAATGAGAACACATGAATAATGAATGTTCTGTTTCAGTGTTCCCTGGTTGTTCAGCACAAGGCAGAATTTTAATTCGAGGATGTGTTAACTGACTGTAACTTCACAACCAGATTATTTCTGCAGTGCAATAAGGCTATTTTTGTAAATATTCTAGGTTTACTGGTGTTTTAAGTACTTTTTTCTCTTTTATCCCTCATATTATTCCCCTCAAGTCTATTTCTTCTATCCAATCTACTAAACCCTACCTAAAACCAAAACCCCAGACAGCACAAGCACTCCAGTGGAGGTGAGCAGTGGTGCCTGACCTTTCCTTCCCTAACAGCAAGCAGGAGAGCAGTGGTTTTGCACAGGCCCCAAAGTCCCAGGGAGGAAGGTGCTTTAGCAAAGCCTCTGGGCACTGAGGCCCAGCCATGAGCAAGGGAGGCTCTGGGGCTGAAGCTACAGTAACTAAAGGAACACAGGACACCACCACGGCAGAGGTGGCTGAAACCTTTCCACACTGCCTCTGGGGTTCAGCTGCCAGCTGCAAGCCTGTCCTCTGCAGCTGCACCAGGACGTCAGCTCCTGGGAACACCCTGCCAAGCTGACCCCGTCCTTTGGAGGACCTCATTTCTCAAGGGCACTCTGGTGGCCTGGGGGACACACACTTGAGGAGACAGGGAGCTGAGGCGCAGGATGGTCACAAGCACCAGGGCAGGATGTCACCCAGCTGCCCACAGGTGCTCTCTGTGCAGGTACAGACACACCCAGCCAGCTCCCAGTGGTTGCAGGACACGGGGCACTGGGAGGTGAACACCAAGTTGCCGGAGCCCTGCGCCTTCACAGTGAGAGGTTCGCCCCTGGCTGCCAACGTGGCCCCAGTCAGCAGCCAGGACACAAGTACCAAAACATGTTGTGTACATCACTAAGTTGTGCAGAGCCTCCTCACTTGGCAGACTAATTCCACTTATTTCAACACCACAAGTGTTTCCAGTTCTTTCTTGCAATGCCTTTAAATTCCCCTCTGAGTCTGGGGATGGAGTCTAGCAGCCAGCGTTTTGGGGACACCTCAAGAGGGGAGCTGTGAAAGAGGGAGCTTTACTAGAGAGAGGTGTGTGTCTGAGGGCATTTATCACTTAGGATGTGCTGGAGTGCAGCGTCCAACCTCTGGCATGGACAATCCCTGGATGTGTTTCACATCCCTGGCACACAGGCAGCCAGAATGATGCCTTACAATTCAAAAGAGGTATCTGAAGTTGTCTGGAACATGAGTGGATGTACACGAAGAGTGAAGTGCCCTGCAGAGAGAAGGGTCCTTCCCAGATCCCCCACAGGGGACCAACCCTGTGTATGCTCTGCATGTGACCTGCCCTCAGCCCTCCTGCATTTCATACCCTGCAGCTGGAGCAACTAGGAATACAAATAAGCACTTACACCTTATGTGTCTGAACCTGAAAAATGTCACTTTAATTCAGATCCCATTGAGCTGACTTGCCCCTGCTTCTTGGCCACAGAGCTGAGGGCACCTGTGTTCCGTGCTCTCTGTTGCTTCGTAGGGACTGATGGAGAAACTCTATGTCCAGGTGACTGTGCCCAAACAGGAACTGGTCCTAGTTTATTTAAAGTGGGAAAAAGTGAAAATGGCAAGGTGGCAAAGCATTTTTCAAACTTTTGGAAAAGTACTGGATTACTGGAAAGCTCAAACTGCTGCTATCTGAAAAATATAAAAGGGGAATTTACAGTAGCCCATGCAAAAAACTCCTCTACTTTTCCTGTGTAACACACACTAAACTTCAGTGGTCAGGAAAGGTCTAATGAGGCATCAAGAACCAGTGCCAAGCTGCTGGAGGTTTCAGTGTGAACCTGGTGGAGGAAGAGCCAACGACGAGGTGCAAATGGGATCTGACACACAACCCCAGCTCCGAAGTTCAAAGGATGTGATTCAGGGCAGCTCCAGCACTTCCAGAAAACATCCAGCCCCTCGATGCTTGAATGGAAGCTGAAAAACTGCAGTTTACTGACTCCTTCAGCTATGCTGTACCAAAAGAAATCTATGAATTGTTTAATATCTACAGGAAGGGCTGTCAGTCTTTCTAGATGGGGCTCTGCACAATCCCATCTACCGGAAGGTGTCCCTGCCCATGGCAGAGGGTTTGGAGTGAGATGGTCTTGGAGGTCCTTCCAACCCAAACCGTTCTGGGATTCAATGATTCTGCGATTGCATAGGCATTTTTATATGGATTTTATATGGATTTTAGTATGTGCGCCAGAGATCTGACCTACAGTTGACTCAATCCAGCTTGCTACTGACTCCAGCAAGCTCTGCAACAAGTTTTTACTGATACATTTCAGTGGCTGCAATGCACTTTTGGAACCTAAATAAGTTATTAAAATGTTCTACATCAAGAAACTGGGTTTTGTACAATTTAAAGAACACATGTTGGTTGTAAGGCAGATCAAGAAGGAATGGTAAAGAGCATTATACTGAACTCCTGGGAACACACTTTCTAAAAATATTTAGGAAAAAATCCACAATATTTTTTGAGTAAAGATTGATTAGCTGTATTTCATCCCTTCCTCAGTCTGCATTACAAAGGGCTGTCCTCACAGACCCCTTCCCATTGATTACAGGTCTATCATCTGGGCTCTGCACACCTCCTGGAATTATGGTTCTAGTTTAGTGGGTGTTCATGTGTAACAAACTACCTCAGCTGTGTTATTATGAGCAGAAACTCCCAGGACATACTAGAGATCATTTCACATGAAGTGCCACTTGCAGAACCAAAGCATATATTCCAACTTTAATTCCCATCACTTGTTCTCTGAAGGGATTTCTGCTTGGCACAACAGTACAGACACCAACATTGCAGCAATTACACCAGAACAAGATTGGCCCTGAGGCATGGGAGGCCTAGACTGTGATTTCGTGTGTAGATTCATGATTCTCCCACCTGTGAGATTGCCTGTGCCTTCTGTGACCACTGCACCTCATTAAAGCCAACACCTCTGAGTGTGTGACTCAGACTCATCGCTGCCAAGCACATGAAGGCCAAGGGGTCTTACGGTGAAGAGAAGCAAACACAACAGCTTAGGGATGGGTAAAGAAGAGGAGTTAATCCAGGGAAAGAAGAAGGAGAGAGGAGATTTCAAATTCTGGTTTGAGGTAACAGAGCATGATTCTGATTTTTATGTTAGAGTGGAAAACACCCACCCAGCTTCCATGAGGAGCAGAGAGAAGCCAGTATTCCCACAGCCAGCACCTCCACTGCCCACAGGCACCAGGCATGGCCGTGCCACAGGCTGGAGGGGCTGTCTGTGCCCATCACCAGTGGACTCCAGCACACACTGCATTTGCCACCAGCAACAAACAATTATTTCCTAGAACTGTGTTTGTTCCAGAACTTCCCCTTCTCCCTCCCCAGAAGGCGGTGGCCAAGCAGCACTTACCTGGTGGGAGAAAGGCTGTATGCTGCTGTAACTGCATGTTGGCAAGAGCTTGCTGGTATTGGAAGATACCAGTGTTAAAGACTGCAGTGGCACCATTGGTTTTTTCAAGCGCAGGCCTCTTTGGTAAGGGGGGAAGTACAGCTTGAGGAATTCCCTGAATGGTGAATGGGTATAAAAATAAAGTCCAGTAACAAAAAGAAAAAAAGAACAAAACAAAACAAAGGGAGTGGGTGGGGTGTGGAGGAGGATGGGAACAAGGGAGACAGGGAGGGAAGGAGAAGAAAACAAAGAGAAAAAAAGAAAAATCAGTAGAAGGCAAAATAACCAGGCAGCACCATGTTTCTCCATGAGCAAGCAAGCAGCATAGCAGACTGAACTACCAAATAAAAGGCGAGGGAACAGCTTTCCAGGGAGCACTGTTTGCCTACCATTACAGTGGCACAGGGACCGGCGGCACCGGCCTAAGCACCGCCCTAGGGGAAAGCTTCGGGCCGGGTCAGGAGCGAGGCTATCGGGGAAGCAGCTCCATGAGGATCACACATAAAGCCATGTTAATAGTCACCGTCCGGCACAGACGGCGGGGCTGCGGTGCCAACCCACTCCCCGGGCCCCGGCGCCGCCCGGGCATGCAGAGCACGCGCCGCATGCCGGCACCGCCGCGCCACGAAGCCACGAAGCCATGCCAATGCTCCCTGCGCCAGCACGCCCCGCGCCGGCACCCGGGGACAGGGACGGTGGGCACAGGGACGGTGGGCACAGGGACAACGGGGACAACGGGGACAGGGCCGGCGGGCGCGGGGGCGGCGGGCGCTGCCGGGAGGGTGCCCGGCCCGGCCCGGCCGCCCACACGCCCTTTGCCGGGGATATGGGGAGGGAAACCAGGATTTCCATCTCTACATATTAACCCCAAACTCGACTCTACGATACAGCTACATGCCAAGCTAAAAGGTGAAAGGTCATAGTACCAGGTCAAAGGTTGCCTCGAGCGGTCGCTTCAGTGATCTGACAGCTGGCTGAGTCTTAATTAGCAGGCAGCGAGCACATGATGGCAATGGCCAGTGGGGTCAAGCGCATTAACATAAACAGCAAGCAGAGGTGCGTCATGGGGGCAGCAGTGCATTGGGGAGGTGAGAAAAAACAAATAAAAACAAATCACCGGATGCCGTGTACAACGGTAACAAGACTAGGCATGCACGGGGGGCCGGCCCCGGCGGGCAGGGCAGCTCAGCTCGGGGGCTCCCCGACACCGGCCACCAGTCCCGGCCGTGCCCCTGTGCTCCGCTCCCCACATCCCACGGGCTCAGCACCGCCGGGACCCTCCGCCACCACAGCCCCCCTCAGTGCGACCCTCGCCTCGCCACAAAACCACCTCCTGAGTGGGTCCAGCCCTGGCTGCTGCAGCTACGGGGTCTGTGCCCCTGGGAGCTGCCACCAGCCCTCGGGGGACACGGGACGGGGACAGCAGTGACATGGTCAGATCCACTTCAAGCTATGCCTCTACAAACACGGCCTTACAGGAACTAAGTAGAGGTTTATCTACCTGTGCAGCTAGACAGATACACCTCTGCCCACACACAGATATACAGCCAATCAGATATACGTGTAGCCCACACATGCAGACATGCACACACATATGTGTATGCACACACGCAGGTACATCCAGGTACTCTGTACATCAGCAGGCAAAATCAGTCAAACACCTCAACGGCCTGGAACTACTTCAGAACATATCTGGCACCACATGCTGAGAACGCTCATTGCACCATGTAGTGACCAGGGTCCCCAAGCACACACGCCCCTCAGCAAGGACAGACACGCATCCACTGGCACCTGTCCTCAACATATGTCTACATCCAGAGGTGTCCCCACACTCACCATGGCAGCTGCAGTTGCTGCTGCCTGGGCAGCTGCAGCTTGGTTAACCTGGTACTGGGCAGCCTTGATCTTGGCTTGCAGGTGTGCAGGAGGGTGAAAATATTTGCACTTTTCCCGGGAGCATCTCCCTTTGATGTAATCCATGCAGACAGTGACTGTGTTGTCATTGGTGTCGATCATGGCACTGTCAGCGGGGTGAGCAAACCGGCAGTCGTTCTCTCCCCTGTTGCAGTTCCCACGCTGGTATTCTCGACATACCTGTGACACCAGGAAAAGAAAGACCCTTAGTCTGGGTGACGGTGTTGCAGGCTTGGAGCAGAGCCAGAGTTTCCAAATGCCTGTGAGAGCACCAGAAGGATTGTGGCCCGGCCCCAGGTGGTGCCCAGCAGTGGTGAGATGGTGCAATCAAGGACCCGGCAGCAGAGACTGGCTTCTCCAGAGCCACTTCTGATGTCAAAGAGCATCAAACCCCACCAGGATCAGAGCAAAGCATACAGCAGGTGTCATTTTGGCTCCTGCTTAACCACCCACAGGACTGTTTTTGTTTCCTGAAGAAATGTGCTGTGGCCACTCCTGGGGACCACCCGAGCACCCCACGGTGCTGGGCCGCGCTCCGCTGGCAGCTGGCAGTGCTGAGTCACTGCACTCAGCGTGCTCTTTAAGGTCAGCGGTCACAAGTGCTGGGAAGATGGCATGTGGCTGCCCCCAGGGAGCTGCTCCATGTCCATGTGCCCTCAAGAGCCAAGGACTTGCCAGGAGAGGGCAATCCACAGCCCACAGTGGTGGCACAGCCCCCCGGAGCAGTCACTGGTCCCACTGCCTCACACCAGCAGCCAGGAGAAGCTGGAGGGGTCAGACACTGCAGAAAGGAAGCCCCTTGGATGGCAGCCCCGGCAGCATCCCTGCTGTTCCGTGTGGGCCCCGAGCCCACACAGACCCCCTGGGCCCCCCATGACCCCAGCACTGCAAGCACAGACTGTTACCAGTGTGACACACACAGGCCCCCTCCCCACGTTCCATGCGAACTCCGTGTCTGACAGCCTGACGTGGGCTTTTGTCATAGCCACTTCTCCCCAAACCACCACAAAAATGTACTTGGTGTTCCAGTGTTCCAAAGGCCATAGCAAAGAAAGGGACAAAAGCAACTGGGTCTGTATAAAAATAAAACAACTACAGAAGATGGAATTTCCTGTTCAAGGTGGGTGCCCATGAACTCCAGTCATCAGTATTTCCTCAAGAACCTTGGCTCCAATCCCTGCAACAACCCAAATTTGGTGGTTTGGTTTCCCTCCATGCTGATGCTCTGGCTACTGTTTAACCTCTGTGCAGCTGCCAGTGCCACCTGCCATCCTGTGCACCTACAAACTGACACTCCAGCAGGACCACAGCAATGCCACATGTGAACCCAGCCACAGGAAACATCCATTTGTCCAGGGTCATTCCTGCTTGACTCTAGTTAAAGGTTTTTTTCACATGGTGACAGACTCTGGGCATGTATTTGCAGCAGAGCCACACGAGCCAGGTCCAGATTCTGCAGCACACAGGAAACAGCTCAGGCGAATTTCTCAGCTGAAAAATAACCACCTGCCTGCCAGATATCCTGTAGCCAGACCCCTTTCCTGCTGCAGTCCCACACAGTGACATGGACCACTGTCAGCATGACCAGGGAAGGAGGTTCTTGTTCATCACCTAGAAATACTTTTTGGGAAAGGAACTGGTGCCCTCAACCCAAACAAAAGCCTCTACACAGACAAAAACTGATAATGTAATTTGATTGTTTGTTTGCAGCCTTGCAGTAAACTGAACCCTCTTTCTCTGAAGATGAAGGATGAACTAAAGGCAGCTGCTTATCTTGTACTGGTGATCCACTAAACCAAGGTCTCAAAACCAGTCCACATGTAAGGAAGAACTACGCCATTAATAACACAGAGATGATACATGTAAATTCATCTATAAGTGTATATATATACAAAGCATCTATAGAGAGAGAGAACGCATTCAGCAGAAGAGTTGATTTTATTCTGGTTAAAAATCAAAAAACACAGACCAGAACACTGAAATAGGCAGGTAAAGATAACCTTTGGCATGTCCAAGGCAAATTTTCAGAGCTGTCATGCAGTTGGCTCAGCTAAGGTGAAGAACAGTTCCTTCAGTGCTCCCACACGGACCTCGGGATGAAGGCTCACAGCAGCCAGGAACAACCCTCAACTGCTGCTCCTTCAAACCAGAGTGACCAGCAATGGCTTTTCAACCACTGTGAGCATAACAACCAAGAACATTTCCAATTCTTGCTTATTTAAAAGTAAGCACTGCGAAATGGGGTTACTTTTGCCATGGGCACGCTGCAATATATCATTGATCTGCTTGAGTACAGAGAGGAACAAAAACATGATGTGCTGTCTGGTCCTTCAGATCTGGAGAGTTTTTAGTAGTTATTTATTAATAGCCCTATAATTAGTACAGCAATTTTCAACTCAGTATGTTAGGAAATATACACAGAAGAGGCACAGATCCTCCAGCCTGCTACAAAATGCTGTGTTACTATCTCACACACTCGGTAGTGTCACTGCCTCACTCAGTCCCTTCCCTTGCTCGGGCCTTGGGCTGAGTTTGCTCTGATGGCCCTGCTGGGACTCCAGGTGCCAACCCAGTGGGGACACAGCCACGGCAGAGCCCCTCACCACTCATCCCAGTGCTGGGATGGAGGGACATGGCCAGGTTCCCAGAACACACCTCACCTTCTGTTTCCAAGAGAACACATTCAAAATGGATGTGGAACTGCTCTGAGCACTTGAACCACACGGCCCCACCAGGTCATAGTCCTGCTCACCCAGAGCTGGCAAGCTCCAAAACCTTCTAAGTTGCTTCTTCTGCCAAAAAATGGCATATAAGAACCAAGCAAGGAAGAACAGCCTGGCTGTGGTAATTCTTGACGCTGGAACACTTGTAACAGCAAATGATGGCATTACAATGGAAACAGCCACTTTTGATAAAGCATTAGGTAATTCCTTTCTCTCTCAACTCCCTGTCCTTGCTTCTTTTCTACTTCACTGAAGAACCACATTTAGTTAAAGATATTTCTGGCAAGGGAGGAGTGTGAGAAAAGCTGTGGAAAAGCCCCAATCTATGACATTTCCACTGCGAGATGCAGATTCCTTATGGGAGCAGCTGGATACAGTGGACACCCAAACATCTGCATGCTGTATGAAATATAGATGAAAGCAATCCTACTGGAAGTAGCAGTCACCAATCTCATATTAATTCAGGAGACACAGCACAGTGCCCGACAGAGCTGTGGTGTCTGCCTGCTTCCCTTCCAGCCCCAGGTGTACCTACTGAGAGCTTTCAGCTGTGGTACAGCCTAATTCGCTGTCCTAGAACGTGTGCTGACTTAATTCCTGCCAGTACACATCACTCTTGAAAATAAATATTTAAAATTCTAAGCTGAACCAATCATACTCCAGGATTAGATGCTAACATCATCGTGGTTATTTTTCTCCAGGACAGTTCATTCCAAGGGAGAGTGAGCGGAGCCTTATAAAGCTCTGATCATGCCATAACAAATGGCAGCGCCACAGCAGCAGATCCCTGGGAGAGCAGGTAGGCACTGCTGGCTCCTCTGGGAGGTAGCAGCCAGACCATGCAGAATCTCCAAAATCCATCCTGAACTTCTGTAACCTAAAGTATATTCAAATGTTTTGCTGTTTATAAAAATGGTGTGTTTGTTTAGTGTTTGGATACTGAATCTGGATACTCCAGACCCAAGGACCACTATACTGGAATGCTCTTGCAAATTATCTTCTCACCTGCACGTTTCACTGCTCAGACTCAGCTGCAGAAGATAAAAACAGGGACATCCCCCTCCTCCCAGAAATGCAGTGTGAACTGCAGAGTCCATGGGTCAACCTGGATGTGCTCTTGATTCCAGTGAATGCAGAAAGCAAAGGTCAAACAGTTTAAAGGGCAGAAGCAGCTGAATTTGTTTAAAGTGATCTACATGGTGCAGTGACCAGAGCAGAGCTGAGGTGAGGGCCCTGGGACAATGGCATGGCTGGGACAGCCCTCCTCCAAGGACAAGGACATCTCCCAGGGGCAGAGATGAAAGAGGCACTGTCACAGCACAGAAGATTGCTGGGGCTGACCAGATGGGCTGTTCATCAATGGAGGAATACAGGTGAGAAGTGAGCACCTGTTTGGACATGTTCTGGCTGTAAGGAGAGCCCACGGAGCCACCTGCAGCTCCACCTGGACAGGTGAAAAAAGGTGCTCCTCAAAGCCTCAGCCCTTGTTTTCAGGGGTTTGCAACTTGACCATCTCTTCCCTTCCATACAAGTTGAAAGCAAAACCACTTGGTCTTTTAAAAATATTTTAAAAATTTTACTTATTTTGGATGTTTTTCCCAATTGATAGTTTTTACTGTGGATTGTGCCCCTGGGTGTTCTGTGATAGTGCTACTCCCACAGCTCCTTCTGGTGCAGAGGACTTTGACTGGAAGCTGGAAGCACAATCCAACACAGCAGCCTCAACCCAAAGGGCTCCTGCCACTAGCATCCTCCTCTCCATACTCATTTCCAAATCCAGTGTGATTTATTTATGAATTTATCTAATTGCATTTTGGTTTTAATCCATTTCTGGCAGGTGTTCATCATGAAACAGAGTCCTCAAGGGAAAAACATCCCTGGCTGATTCCAACCAGCCACCCGCGCGCCAGCTCAGCGGGGCTGCCTCCCCTGTAACCTGAGCGTGCTTTGGGGAACACTTCCCTCAGGGAAAACATCTCTAAACAGGGAAATGATGTGATCCCACAGGAGGGGAACCTGTGGTGATGTGAGCTCTGAGAATAGTGACAGTGGCAGCAGGAAATGCTGGCTGCTTGATACTCCTCCCAGCTCCTTCTGAACAGCAGCTTATCAGTCAAATGCAACTAAGGAAAAGGAACTAATTTCCCTGGTAAGGAGAGTTAATCCCTGTTAATGAAGATGCACTGACAGAAAGAAAAGCATTACAAATACAGCAGGCTGCATAAAACAAGAATCCTCCTCACTCCTCATATTGTTCCCTGAGCCCAGGACCCAGACTCAGCACTGGGAGGGAGAGTGGCAGCAGCTGTGCCCTAAGAGAGCGGCCACTCGCAGGTGCCACATGCCCCAACACACCTCGTGTCCAGCAGACACACCAGGTGACAGCAGGCCAGTCTGGCTGCTCTGCCTCTCCCAGCTCCACCTTTCCACCACCAGGCCTGGCTGTGATCTATCCGGGTGGCAGTGCTCTAGGGCTGTGCCCTCAGGTGGGCTGTGCCCTCAGGCAGGTTGTGCCCAGGGGCTGTGATCCACACTCTCAGGCTGTGCTCCTAGCTGTGATCTGTGGGCTGTGATGTGCACTCCTGGCTGTGCTCCCAAGCTGTGCCTAGGGGCTGTGCTCATGGGCTGTGCCCCAGCACACAGCACACTGCTGGCTCACCACCCACACTGTTGTAGCACTGATAAGGTGACGAAAACATTGCCAGGCCTTTCAGATAACAAAGATTTAGAGCAATGGAGAGCACCAGCTCAAGAGCACAGACACTTGTCAGTTTTGTAGTGAGTATGATAAGATGGGCGCAGTAGGCTGGTGGGGGAGTGTGGGCACCATCTGCCCAAAGCCAAAGCCAGAGAGGCTGAAAGTCACTCTGCACTCAGGCAGATGAAGCTCTGCACCTTTGCCTAGTGTACAGTGCTTGTGCCTGTGCTCCTACCACATTACACCCCCTGGGAACAGGTTAACTCAGTTTCATTGCATTCTTACTGCTGCCATGGTCATTCCTAAATATTTCCATTTCTTTCTGCAAGGGAGGGTCAGAAGCAGAACAGCAGCATAAACTCACCGTACACTCAGTCACTCCTTGTCCACACCCGTTACCACACTATTAGCCCAAGTAAAACCTGCATTATTTGCTTTCATAAGAAAAATATTTCCTATCTAGAAGACATAACAAATGATACACCTGTGAGAGTGAGTTACACCAAGCGGCTCCTACCTCCAGCCTGTCTGTCCTCATCAGCTTCTGGGCGGCAGCGGCAGCAGCGGCAGGAACTGGGACCCCGGGGTTGCCTGTCACCAGCATGGGGGCCGTGGGCAGGATCTCTGCAGGGACCAGGCCAGGGGACACGGGCCCCAGGTAGGGGTTGAAGGCGGCTGACGCGTTGGTGGCTAAGCTCGGTGCGACGGAAAACATCGGCTGCAAGCGGAGACAAGGAGACAGACACTTAATATCTGCACTTGCTATGCTGTCCCTACCACCTTGAGCAGAACGAGGTCTCTGTTACTAAGGGGAAAGAAGCATTTGCCATGTTTGTAGGACATGGGGAACACCTGTGCAGATGACACAAGTGAACAAGACCACGGGGACAGGCATCCCTGCCAGTCCCTGCTGCTCCAGCTTCCCTGTACGCTCACAGCACGTGGCAGCTCCTGGAGCAAACTCCTCTTGGATCTGCACTCCAGTAATGCCATAATGAACTACACCCTGAGGGGGCACGGAGAGTCTGGGGCTGCCGGGGGGACATGGCCACAATGGGCACAAGTGCCCACTCTGGGGCAAAAGGCATTTGAAAGCCCCAACACAGCATCAGCCACACTCGACTTCAGGCACAGGCAAAGCATTTCCGACCCTGGTGGCAGACAGTGCTGGCTCAGGAATTACAGAGGTTTAACAGAGGAACAATCCTTTCATTTTCCAAAATTCAACAGGTCGGCCATACAGACACTCAGGCACTGTGTTGGGGAGGTGCTTTAGTTAGGCTAAAACAATAAACCAGAGGAAGAGAGCATATGCAAATATGATTTTCTTTTGTTTGTTCACGTGTTTCAGAAAAGTGAGGTGCCCTTGTGGGCTGTACCATGGCGTGAAGATAATTGGGTGTAGAGCCCAAATAATGCTGTGAAACTGAACACAGAGCTGCTACACTGCAGCAGGGATTAAATAACCCTCTGGCCCCCAAACACACAGTGTAACTGCCAAATAAAATTCAACCAGGAGTGTTTATCTTGCATTATCTAAATAAAGCAGTTACTCAAGGCATTTAAGTTTTCCTTCCAAACTAATTTTTGGAGCAAAAAACAACTACAGAGTTAACACAACTCTTTCTCTGTTTCATATCAATTTAAGGCAGACAGCACAGAATGCCACATGCTTTTGTATTCTTGAGGAAATAACTGAACTGTTTGGAAGCAAGAGACATTGGAAACACTGGACAAAAACATGCAGAGATTACTGGAGGAAACAGACTGATAGTTGTGTAAATGGTGATAGTTTCTCTAACATTTCCAGATTTTCATCCATGTGAATGAAAAACAAACAGGCAGATTTTACAGGAAATGAAATATACTCTTATAAACACTATTAATTAACCACATTTTTCATTACTGTGTTATCAGCTATGTAATAAGGAAAATTAAAAATAGAACTACGATCCAGTCTGCTAGTGTGTAATTTAAGAGATATCAATGTTTGATTTCAGGCCAATACACTCACTGCACAGTAAATAAAAGACTACCCTGCTTATTTTCTATTGAGCTCATTTTATACCAGTATAAATATCCTGCAGCCTTTCAACCACTGCAGAGTAAACAGCATATGCTATCAAGGCCACTTCACATTATTCTGCAGCTCACAGGTACATGGTGACGGGCTGTACAGGTGTAAATCAGGACATGCACACCTTCCCTGCTAGCAGGGAGAGCACAGTGACAGCTGGGCAGGGCACAGAGCCACTCCAACACCCAGGAAAATGCCTGGCATTGCAGTGGCCTCGGGGGAGCAGTGGGACTGAGCCAGAGTAGATGGGGTCAGCCTGGGCTGCCCCTGCCCAAAACTGCAAAACTGGTCAGAACTGGGGCCTCAGTGCCCTGCAGCAGAGGAGGGACTGCAGAGCTCCAGGCCAGGCTGAGCCCTGGGCTCACCTCTGCTCACCTGTTTTCCAGCCAACCTGCACTTTCCTGGCTCTAGAAGTACAGGTAATGTTTCCCTATCATCACGACCAAACCACACAACTATTTACTGGCTTTGCAGTTTGGGCCCTGCTGTGCTGTGCACCCCACACATCATCTGAGAAAAGGAAAAACAACTGTATATCAGCAGAGAGAGTTTGTACTGACTGATGTACTACTAGCACAGCACTGGTCTAGCTGAGCCCAACAGCCCCTAAATCAAAGTCTAATTCCAGCAAGCAATTCCCTGGGAAGGTTCCCCAGTGTGAAGGGAAAACATACAGTGGGCATCTTCTCAAAGCCAGAAGCTTCCTAGAGAATAGGAAATTGCAAAAAAACCCCAAATCCTATGCAGATCACTCATGTTCTAAACTCTAAGAAATAAGTTGCAAAAATTGAAATAAATTAACAAAAGATTAACAAACAATTAACAACATCCCTTCAGACAAGGTGGAAGGAAGCAGCACAAAGACACAGAGACCAGGATGTGACCGCAGCTGATCTCTCCACCCACTCCTGCCTTGGGGGGATCAGAGGTGTGCAGGCTGCAGTGCCTGCCCCAGCTCTGTCCCCGCGGGGCAGCCCCCGACACGTACCACGGGCTGCAGAGGGGCTCCGGGCATCATGGCGTTGGCGAGCTGCATCTGCTGGGCCAGCATGGCCATGTTCTTCTGCTGGATCAGGTTATTGCGCCCATTGATCTCCAGCTGCGTTTTTAAGTGTGGTGGTGGGTGAAGGTATTTGCAGTTTTCCCTTGAACATCGACCCTGAAGAAGAGAATTGACACTGCTGGATTAGAAGCTGTGGATGCATCTTTGTTCCTTATGTTATCAGCTAAAGCAAACCCAATCCAGGCCACAGACCGCGGGGAAAGGGCTGTCACACACTGCCCAGAGCCACTTCACAGTTCCTTTATCTGCTGCTTGCTTTGCTTTTCTGAGATACAGATTTCTGCAGCACAACTCTGAAACACACTGTTTCTTTTTAAAGCTCCTGAAGGTGTGCAAATATGCATTGTTCTGAAAGTCCAGCAGTCCCTCCTCTGTGGGGACACGTTCCTGCTCCATGAAGGAAACGAGCCCCGCTCTGCACTGCACTAGACCTGGGATCCAGCACCTTCGAGGGAAACCTCCTCCGTAGGATGCACTTTTGTTGTGACTGCATAAACCAAACAGGAAAAACAGAACTGTCTTGTTTCTCAATTTTTCATGAAATTCAGATGTGGAAAACAAATTTCAGGCACCAGTTTAACACAGATGAAAGGATGTTCAGCAATGTGAGAACCACTGACATCCAGAAACAATAAACAGCAACGCTGTGCACAGTGCAGACCCCACTGTACCTCCCTGCGGCCAGCAAAACACAAGAGCAACAACTGGTGAGAACCAGCCCCCAATCCCCTCCAGCTGGTCTAAAAGCCTCTAAAGCCAAAGGCCAGTGGGAGCAACAGCACTGTCCACATGGCTGCTCAGACACAGCGTGTGGGCAGAGGGCTGGGGGAAAGACCCTTGTCCTGGGGAACTGGGACACCCCTGCTGAGGAACAGAGTCCCCTTTTCTCACAGCACGGGAGTGATGACGCCACATGCCATGATGCTTCGGAAAATGCAAGTGCATTAATATGGAAGCTTTACACACTAATTGTTCTTTCAAGTTGTTAACACCAAGCCCAAACTTTCACTGAAAGGATGGCAACAATAAACATTAAAAAAACTATTTAAAAGGACAATTAAATTCTTTTCTGGAAAAAACCACAGCCAATCAGATTTCTTAAATTACAGTCTTTTCCTTTACTCATTTATCTTAGAAAATATCCACACAAGAACAATGACAAGGCAAAAGACAGACTTAATTTGAGTAAGAAACTGTTTTCATCAGGAAACAAATTGATTCAATACAGTTTGACCTTATCCTGCAATTTTGCTCAGAAAGTTAAAATTTATCCTTGTTAAACGATCTGCCAGAAATCTAATTTGTCTGCCCTAAAGGCTGGGATGACTGGTTTGCTGCTGCCTCTCTCCCAGTCTGTCTCTTCCGCTGGCACTGCAACCTTCTTAAAACTCATTTTCATAGTTATTCAGCTGACATCTGAGTGATCCCTGAAGACGAAGACAGACCTGATATAAGAAGAATATGCCAGGTTTTGTGTATGCCTATAGGCAACACCCCAACTATGGAGAGTACTTAGACATTATGGAGACAACGAGCACATGGGTGTTGGTGGGTAAGAAGCTCTGCATGTCCTGAGCACAGGCACAGAAACCCCCGTGTGCTGGGCTCATCCCCGGGGTGGGCAGCAGGGGAGGGGAGGACGGTGTCCCAATTGTGGCAAGAACTGGGGGGGCCCGCCAAGTCCTGTGATGGGGGCCCTTTGCTGTCCCCTGACACAGCCCTGTGATAGGGCTCCTGTGACCATCTGAGAGGGGCTGTGTGCTGGGATTGAGGGGCTGTGTGCTGGGATTTGAGGGCCTGTGTGCTGTCCTCAGCAGAGGTGCTGCTCAAAGAGCACCACTAAAGTCACTCGCAGGAAAAATCTCCCTAATAACAGCCCCAAGTGTTGAAAAGCAGTCAAGATTGGCCAGAGAATGCCCAAAAACCAAGACCCCAACTGTACTGCAGATAAGTCAAGGAGAAAAAAACATGTGCTGTCTGAGGAAATACTGTTATAGGGGAAAGGGGATTTCTAGAGCAAACAAGGATTTGGGTACTCCAGCAACAGTGAGGACGCATTAGCAGAAATGGTGGCCACAGGCATCAGTGCTTATTCAGGGTGAGCTTTAGCCCCTGTGCTATTAACTGAAGCAGTGTTATATATTTGTGTAAATACACCTGTACATGCCTGGAAATGCACATCTGCTGGTGGCTGCTCTACCCGTGGGTGCTCCCCAAACAAGCCCTGGCCCACAGGGCTGCCCCATCCCTGTCTACAGTGACCAAAGCTGGCACCTGATACCCTGGGGTAGTGGCCAGACTTGCACAAGGGCCAGCACAGCCCACAGTGGATGGCCCAGCAATGCCTGTGACATCTCCCCAGCCCACTGTCACTTGGCAGCCCTCATTGAGGGAAGGCAACTCTCAGCTCAGGGGGTGCTTCAGGGCAAAATGACACTCAGTTCAATCCTCTAACCCCTAAACCAACTCATTTCAGCTCCCAGGCCCCCCCCAAGCACTTCACCACTGTTTGAACTGGCAGGTGAAGGCTGACGCTTTGGAACAGCTTTATTTGAGACAATTCTTCTCTCAACATTAACCCTGGGTTAGGTGTTGCTAACCCTCAGTAACACAGGGCAGGCTGACACATTTACCAGCTGCCCAGAAAATGAGACCTTACATGAGCACAATGTAAAAATGAGAGCTAATTACTGCTAAATGAGTAACATGGAACTACAACACGTGTTGCTGGAATCAGAGAGGAGCAGTTAACAAACCTGATTCTGAAATGCAGATTAAACTCAATGTCCTCATTTCACTGCTGGGGTTTAGGATGCCCCACAACTCTCTGGATGGGATCCAAAGCCTGGCAGTACATGTTGTACATTCTGACCACTTAATATACTTCATACACTCAAATGCTTTAAAGCCATAAAAAACCACTCCCAAGACCTAATACAATGTCCTCTGGCTCCCAGGAAACAAGGAGCCCTGCCGCTGCTTCCCTGTTGAGGCCATAATTTCCATCCACTTAGGAGCTGGTTTTAAAGAAAAACAATTTACTCTGAGTTAAAGATGACAAGAGTAAACCATATCCCCAGGTAAACTGCGCTCATGCTTAGTTATCACCAGCTACTATCAAAACATTTACATCCTCCCTGTTTGCATGTTGCTTTGGAGCCCAGGGCACCTTTAACCTTCAATCTTCTTTAATGCGCAGATCTGAGCAAATTCCCCAAAAGAAATGCAGACTTGTCTGCCTGGGAACAGGGTTTCTTGTTTTACTTTTATTCCATAGACCTTTACAAATGGTGTACAGAGCACTCAGGAGTCAGAAACTGCAGGATGTAAACCACTGTCACCGATCTCCCCAGAACACGGGCAGCATTCATCCCCACGACCCTGCAGGCAAGCAGTTCCTAATTACCTTGTTACTGGATCCTAGTAACTGCAGTCAACAGAGTTCAAGGCAGATTTTCATCTCTCTGCACCTTTTCCGAACTCTCAGTCATCATGAGAAAGAATACTGTAAGTGAGTAACGCAGAGGCGGCAGTTCCGTGCTGCAGTGTTTCCACGGGCTGCAGCAGAACACCAGGCGGGTTTCACCACCGTCCTGCTGGACTGGAACTGCCTGCAAACCCTGCTGAGGCTCCCCAGCACACACTCAGCAGAGGCCCCCCAGGCCTGCAGTCCCTGGAGACAAGCAGAGCAGGGACAGAGGGCCAGCTGAACGTCCCCGGCTGCTCTCACGGGATGTTTTCCTCTGGCTCTGGGATGAGCAGTGCCAGGTAGTGTGCCCGGCTGAGCCCAGCACCAGCCCCTCTGATGCTCGCCCAGCACTGCGTCTGCAGCAGCTGCTACACAGACTTTGAATGCTTATTTGAAACACAGGGGCAAGCACACATTTGCTTCTGCCCCTCCATTTCTTCCCAGTGTTTAATACACACATTTGCACAGATCGCTTTCAGTGTCAAAAATGAAGAGCAATCCACGCAGCTGTGGGACTGGGATGTGTCTGACCCTGGTGTGTTCAGTTCAGCCTCCTGTGGCACCTCATCAGGTGCAGTGCAGTGCTCAGCACAGTCTGGGGATCAGGCATCAGGTCGGGAGGCTTCTTCCCCTTCCCTTTAGAGGACCAAGAACACGTATGTGTCCCTAGGCCCCTTCCCACAGACCAGAAGCATCCCCCAGCTATGCAACGTGGTTTTACTCCCCACGAGGCACAGGCATTTTGTGTGAATACTTTCAGAACTGTGGAAAACACACCAAATTCAGAAAAGAAACCTGTAGGTCCCACTTTGGAAAAATCACCCACAAAATGATGCATTGCGAAAAAACAGGGTATCTGTGCAAGACTTGGATCCTGACAAGCTCGTTGGATCATGAGGTTACACTTGGGTGTGTCAGACATGCACCCAGGGGAGCACAACGAGCCCGTTTCTCTCTGGTCACTGCCAGGCTCTTCTCCACAACACCAGCTGTCTGTGAAGCATAGCACACCACGTTTTTCACATCCCACACTAACTGTTAGAGATACAACAGTAATTCTTGCTCTCATAGTAATCTCGTTCCAGAAAACATCCTGATTACGTATCTAATAAAGGAACAGCTTTCTTGGGAATCCCTTCTGCAAGCTCCTTCTCCCGCTGCAGCCAGAGCTCAGGTGATACCAGTACTAACAACTGGAAATAACAGCGTAAGTCAGTAGCTAATTAACAAGAAGATAATTTGAGCTTGGCATGCTCCTGCCCCCATGACAATGGTGCCTCTGCCATGGTGCTGCTGGTTCTGCCTCTGCTGCAGTGGGTTATGGTGCACACACTGCACGGGCTCAGGTGGTGCACCAAGGGCTGAAAGGCAGGTCTGTGACTTTGAGTAGGTGCTGTTAGGCCTTTACAGCTGTTTTAAGAACTTCCAAACATCCACAACTTTCAGTACCCACCTAAACTTTGAACCAATTCAAATTAAAAATAATTATTTCCCAACACCTCCTCAGAAAGATCTGCCATACCACAAGGAGAGCACCAAACTCACCACCTGGTGTACTTTGCTCCAGCCTAAAACTTCCTTGGAAAGCACAGCCTAGTGAACAACAAATTATCTCTAATTATAAAAGTGCTCTTGCAATGTCATTACTCCTCCAGGCACAACCCATCAGGAGCCAGGGGTGCCTGTGCAGGGCCCAGCAGGAGCTCTGGCTGCCCTGTCCTCAGCAACGCTGCGAGCAGGCAGCAGGAGGTTCTGCAGCTAGTGCTGGAGAGGTGCAGGAGGCAGGGAGGACCCCCAGCACCCTGCCGTGCTGTCACCCAGTGCACAGTGCTGTCACTCAGCAGCACTGCTGAGCTGTGCCAAGCACGCTGCTCTGCTCACAGCGTTCCACTGACAGCACAGCTCTGCAGAGGGGTCATCCCCTGCATGACAGGATGAAGGTTGGGGACAACCACCCAACATCAGCTCGGGCTCAGGTAAAGCAGAGATACAGGAGGATTTTGTGTGGACAGAGTCTAAACAAAGATCCCAGTTACTGCTGTCACTGGCGATCACCGGAGCGCGCACAGAGCTCAGCGATCCTGTCATCACTGCTTGAGGTCATCCTCCTGCAGCACCACAAACCCAAGACAAACACTCAGACCCAGCAGGCCCGTGTGTGCCACTCAGTGCCCACCCCCAGGCTGGTGCTGACCCCACAGCAGCCGGGGCACCCAGCCTGGCTCCACATGGTGCTGCTGGGTCAGGAACCCCCTGCCCCTCACGCCCCCGAGGGCTGCACACCTGAAGGGGCAGCTGTCAGAGATGCAGTTGCTCTGGCAGTCTCACCCCGAGCTGTGCCAGCCTGCTGGGTCTGTTTATTGATGTTATTTTTATACCACTGCGGTAGCACAAGCCGAGCTCCCGAGCACTGGATGCACTGCTCTCCGCGTGGTTCTACACGAACTGCTGCTCACAGGAGGACAGGAAAGCTTCTTGGCTTCCATCAATCCACCAACACCCTGCCACGAAAGCATCTCCATAGAAGTCCAGGGGCAGAGAGCTGAGAGCAGGGACGTGCTACTCACTGCATGCAGAGACATCATTAGAATAACCTCTGGCTCTCCCTGAAGTCCCTGCAATAAACCCCTGACTCTTACCTAGAGGTCCCTGGAATAAAGCCTTGGCTCTTCCCCAGGTCTCAGTGCCAACCCCATCACTGCAGGCAGAGCCACACTCCTGATGGCACAGCTTAAGGAAGTGCATGGAGCTTGGAGTGCTGTGGACACCAATGGGCACTGATAATCCTGACCACACTGATGCAACAACCTTTCTATTTAAATTTGTTAAACTGCTGCCCAGGATGTCCCAGACCCGTATTAATTCTCCAATTAAAAACTGTTGCTTAGCAACAGGGCTTGAGATGCAGGAGAGGGAAGTGGGATGCACTACGAGCTGCCCCTGCCCACAGCCAGCACCAAACCCCCACACCAATGGAAGTGTGTGTGGCACATTGTGCAACAGGTAAAACCAACCTGCTAGTGCCCCAAGAAAACAGCCCTGAACTCCGGTTTTGCTTATTCCAAACTAAAACTGAGGTGAAATAAACAACAGCCCCACAGAGTTGCTCTGCATTTCAAGCAGCTGATGGTTAAATCTATGACCATCACACGATGTTGCTGCTGTTGTTGCTACCACTGAATTGAGGAGAGAACCTCCAGGTCACAGGATGCAAAGAATCTGGCTTTTAAACAGGAACGTGTTGAACAGAAGCAGCTGTAATTTCTGTTGATGGCCTTAGGCAGCAACCATGGCCTGTAACTACCTGCAGCACTCCGAGGGACTCACCGGTGTGTTCCTGTGCCAGCAGAGTCCCAGGAGATGTCCCAACTTCCCCATCCCCAGAAGAGTTCAAGGCCAGGTTGGGCTTGGAGCTACCTGAACTAGCAGAAGGTGTCTCAGAACATGGCAGGGGGTTTGGACAAGACGAGCTTTAAAGTTCCTCCCAACCCAAACCAGTCTGGGATTCTATGATTCTGTAATTTTAAGCAGCTTTTCATGATCAGACCTACAACCCTCTGACATTTAACAGCTGCCTACTAAAGACAAAAGAAAAATCTCCTTGTGGGCTGCACACCCCAGCTGCACAGGTGAACGTGCACCACCCCATCACTGGTTAAGTTATTGACGACAGACACAATTCACAGTCACTCCCAGAGCTCTCAGCTGCTCTGACTGTGCCGTGGTACTGACCAGCTGCTGCCAGAGCTGATGTTCTGCTGGTGTTCCCTTCACCAAGAGGCTCTGCCTGTAGCTAACTCACACAGCAAGAGCCACAGCCAGAGAACCATCAGCCAAGGCTCAACAGCACAGATGCAACACATGAAATACTTCTGATCCAAAACAAACACCCAAACACCTCCCTCTGTTGGGGAGGAGGAATTCCTCCAAAGCCGGCGCAGGAGGATGGCTGTGGCAGCTGTTATGTACCACCCAGTATTGCCTGTAAATGGTGAAACTATTTATCCTGAAGCCCATGTGTTTTACAGGAAAACTCTCCATAAGCCACGGTTTCCTTTTTAAAAATAAACTGTTTGCAGGCACTTTGTATCGTGGCTGGCTTGCCAAGAACACATTCGGGGAAATTTTTTTAGTATTAAAAAAAGAAGAGTTACAGGGCCTATTTTACTGCCTTGAAGCACACAGACTGCAGTGGGGAAGCCAGAGAGTGGTCCAGAGGCAGGGCAGCATTGGCTGAGGCCCCACACAAGGTCAGGGCACAGCCCGTTTGGAGCCCCAGCCCAACACTCCCCAGAGGAGGGGTCACTGCCCCAGTGCACAGCCAGCCACTCGGGCGCTGTGGGACTGGGGGTGCCTCTCCCACACCACCACCAGCTCCAGGTTCACGGCCAAACGCAGTGCTGGGAGCAGTGCTCACTGCTGAACCTGCTGTCAGACGGCCATCGGTGCCTGCCAGGCCCTGTGGCACCTCCAGCTCTGCCCCACAGCCTGCCAAGGAGGTGGGGTGGGCTTGGGGACTCCCAAGCGACTCCGAGGTGAGAGGAGAAGGCCTGCTGGTGGCAAACACTCATCTCCAGGGGAAGGAGGTGAGGGCATCTACTCTGTGAAGTGCCCTCAGCCCCCTTCAGGGCTGGGCTGTGCACAGGGACACTGACAGCAGCACACAGTGTTCACTTTTCAAAGGGAATCATATTAAAACATACCAAAGTGACCACTTAATGACATCTCTGTGTGTGATTATTGTACATAAAAACCTGAACCCCTCTAACTGATAGTTTTGCTCACACAGCTAATGGCACTCTGATGGGAGTTGTCCTATTGCCACGAAATCCAACAGGATTAAAAAAAAGAAAACAACAAAAA